>PNEQ01031721.1:113923-164217 GCA_003012365.1 Medauroidea extradentata
AATGTTACAATTATACTTTAAAACCTTGTAATGCTTACAATCATAAGTTTAATGCAATTCTTTTGTAATAATATTGTAATATTCATAATTAATATTTGTTCATTAGTGTGAATAGTTTCAACTACGTACCAATTGTAAACCAGCCTGAGGCTGAATTTGTACGTTATAAAATAAAATAAAATAAAATAAATAAAATAAAAATTCAGTATCTAATCGTCTGGTAAGTTGAACGTAAGCAAACAGTCAGTTTTTCCAACGGTAAACAATCATCTATAGTTATGGTTAGAGATGATGGTTTATCGCGGGAAATGTTGACTGTTTGATGGATTTCAATACACGCCCAGCTTACCAGAATATTGCTGGCTTTAGCTTGTACGTGGAGCTGTTGCCCTATTTAACTGAGCCAATAAGAATCCTGATATTGTAATATTGGTTGCCTGGTATTGGTCTGCAGACAGCTACGTTGTGTCAGTGTTTTCAAGGCTATGTTGACACAAAACATTTTCGCGATATACCATCATCTATAGTTATCGTAGATCACTCGCCTGACTAACACTTTCACTGAAGAACCTATCGTTTTTATTTGTGGAACGTTTCGAGTAAAGTCCATTGCATGTTTCTAAAGTAGTTTCACACGAATCCCTTGAGTAGGTTTTCAGATATAACAGGCTGGGAAAGCTGTTTTTAGCCATTTTGAGCGGATGCGAAAATATTTTTCTAATGGACGTGGTGCTTTGAAACTATAATACCTTTCCGTCATCTTTAAAAATGTGTATTTTCTTTTCGTACGTTTGACAAAACGGGGCATATGTAGAATAGTTTCGTTGAAAAACGTTTTTATGAACACACTGCAACGCATTTTAAGCGCGTGGTAGGCGGGGTCCTTAAAAACGTTCTAGTGGAGAAATTTCATAACTTTATATGTATGTTAGTTTTGCATACTTTACTTAAAGTACATTTTTCTCTCACAAATAAAAAAATTAGCTCAGCCAGTTTTCACATAGTTGCATTGCAAAGAAAAAATCCGTATGCACAGTGAAAACCAATTAACATAAAGAAATGAAATGATTCACACTGGAACTAGAAATGACAGACCACTGCTTGCAGTATATATGGAAACGCGTTACAAAATACCTGTGTATTTTAAAAATCTTAAAATTAAAATTTCTGCAATTTTTAGCAATTGCTGAAGTTTAAGAGTGAGCGATAGTTACTGTCTTGAATTTTTGTACTTTGTGTCATAACTAATTTTCTGGGTAATTTTTCGGAACTTTAACTTAACTACGGAATAGAATACACACTGCTGGAATTTTAGAGATCATAGATATATTTCTGTCGTTTATATTGCTCCAGATCGAATTGCAGTTAGAAAATTCGATTAGTAACAGCAGTAACGGAAAATAAAGATTTAATATGAATAAAATTTCCTTAATACGTATTATATTCCGTAGTTAGGTTAAAGTTGCATAAATTTACCCAGAAGTAAAGTTATAAACAAAATACAAAAATTCAAGATGGTGACTATCGCTCACTCTAAAGGCAGCCACCTAGCTGGCTCTCGAACTGCGGGCAATGTGTTCGGTGGTACGTTTTTTCTCAGAAATCAGTAGGGACCACTGTTTTTGGCGAAAAGAATTTTGCCCCAGTTTGTTTCAGTACCTTACGTGCACATCAGCAGTTCTGCTTCATGGTTATTGGCAGCGTGTCTATGTGAAGAGCCGTATCTTATTTGACTGAGCCAATGACAAAAACTTTCCTACAACACCACACGTATGTGATTTGCCGGTAGAATACCAAGACACGTGACAGTTAAAATATCCAATCACTGACCACGAAGCTGAACTGCAGATGTGCACGTAAGGAACCGAAACAAAGTGAGGCAAAATTCTTTTCGCGAAAAACAAGGGTCCCTAGAAATCAGTAACTGTGAGTTCACAATGTTTGCCTACGAAAAAAACACACACTCTTCAGACTATGTGTGACTATGACTTTTAAGACACCAACCACAATGGATGCGTTATTTTAAAGACTTCAAACTTGACTGATAATAACTCTTTTTCGGGCTGTTGTGTCACAAGATACATGCGCTGGGTTCGTTGGAAGTTGAGGTCTACAAGTACACTGGACTTTGCTGCAGCGACGGGTTCAGTGAAATGATAGGCTCACCGCTGTACATCCCACAGTACGAATGTTACGACTGAACACTCCGCGCACATTTACGAATTCGAGCGTAAAGGCGATATCTCAATACATGTGCCGGCCGCCATCGCTTGTGGCGCCTCACAGATGTTCACTTCACACACAAACACTCTCCTCATCAGGCGGCCGCCTTAAAATGCATATACTTACACTATGTGTAGGGAAAGAAATAATTCGCTAGTTCAATGACAGATGAGTTTGAATCCACTGTACTACGCAAACTCGAGCCCGTCCTTTCGTTCATTGTCTGTTGTTCCAGTGAGTAGCAGCTAATAGACAAATGGCCGGGGCTTGTGTGTAAATAGGACAATGAATTCTGACACGCATGTCGTTGAACTTGCGAAATATTCCTTTCCCTAGGTATGTGGCATTTACATTACGAAATACCTATTTACTAAAAGCTAGAGACCAGGAAATGTGGCGGGTTCAACTAGCTGCTGGCTAGACTGTGTACACTATGTCTTCAGCTTCTTGTATATTGGCTACTGCTCCAGTGAGTGGACAGTTGTACATATAACAAAGTAGTCTGGCAGTCAGAGATAGGTTTCATGCAGGTCTTCTATTAGTATCTCAGTCCTCAAGGATGCGTTTCGGTAACCGAGACCAAATCACGAAGTAATTAAAGTGTACAGGAGTTTCAAATATAACGTTTTCCCAAACGGGTTCTCGAAATTTCTGTGTCTCAACTAATAGCTGCAGGAGTGAGAAAAAAATAATTAAAGTGTTTTAATCTAAAATAACTATGCTACTTCACGTTCCACACAAATTCCAACAGCGAGTCCCCGGGATGACATTAAATATAAATGTTATCTCTTCCCTCACCGCGCTTTCCAGGGGATTTTCAGAGAGTAAATAGTTGCCGCCTATCTATAAACCGGGCCGTATCAGTTATTTATTTCATAGCAGCTCTGCTGCCGGGCGGCGGAAGGATGGAGGGGTTGATGTTTCTTTGTTCCTTTAAATTCATTACACGCCAGAGATAATGTAAAAAATATTACAAAGAGGATATTCCGAATTTTGCATTATTTCTCTTCAGGTTGACGCAAAGGACTTCGCGTTGCAACGATGACGAATTTGTGACGGAAAATCGTGGCTTCGAGGTGATTGCTGATTTCCAGAGCCTCGAATTTGTCGCTCGGTTTCATGGTCATCGGCAGCGTGTATTTGCTAAAACACGTCTCTCGTTTGATTGCACCAATCAAAGTAACGTAATTGTGACACCACATGTCTGTGATTTGCCAGTAGAACCCCAAGACAAGCGGCAGTCAAAATATCTTATCCCTAGGGACCCTTGTTTTTCGCGAAAAGAATTTTGCCTCACTTTGTTTCCGTGCCTTACGTGCACATCTGCATTTCAGCTTCGTGGCCAGTGATTGGATATTTTAACTGTCGCGAGCCTTGGTATTCTACCGGCAAATCACAGACGTGTGGTGTTGCAGGAAAGTTTTTGTCATTGGCTCAGTCAAATGAGGTACGGCTCTTCACACAGACACGCTGCCAATAACCATGAAGCAGAACTGCTGATGTGCACGTAAGGTACTGAAACAAACTGGGGCAAAATTCTTTTCGCGAAAAACAGTGGTCCCTACTAATCACTGAGCATGAAGCAGTACTGCAGATGTGCACGTAAGACATCGAAAGCAAATTTTGCAAAAATATTTTCACTACAAAATCGTGGCTCTACTTGATTCTTAATGTAGTTACTGTCCGCGAGTCAGCTCTGAGTCCCTGGCGTGTATGCATTTTTCTTGGCAAACTTCATGTAGGCTGCAGTAACACAGGATCAAACACGTCCTAACATACGACGTTACTACGACCAGCATGTGCTCGCGTGCTATTGGGCCTTGTTGTGTTATTTGTATATTTACAGGCAAAAAACACATACCGGCTAGGGACTCAGAGCTGGGGCGCGGACAGTACCAATCCACGCGTTTCTCAGGCAGTGATGCAACCGGATAGAACTATACAGACGAGAACTAATCCACAAATATATCACAGTAAAAAAAATTTGTACATTTACAAGGAAATTCTTGTAACGTAATATCAGAACATTATCAGTCAGATAATAAAAGTAAGATGTCAGAAACTTTTTTAAAGTGGTTACAAATATCGTAAACAACTTTGGGAACTAGTAAAATAATGATAATGAGTAGATTTTTCGAACTGAAACAAAATAAACCTAGTAGACCTTTCACATTTTACAAAACATTTCGTACTATCACAAATTTTTTTTTTTGGAAACTAGTTCCCAAAAAAATTTTTCGTAACACTACAAGCAATTATTGTAAACTGAACGAGATATTAGCTGTAAATATACAAAATGTGTTTGTAGATTTACAGAAATGTTTGTAAATATACAAAGAAATTTGTAAATTTACAAGATTTTTGTAAATTTTACAAAATATTTCCGTAGTTTTACAAAAAACTATTTTGGAAACTGGTTTCCAAAAAACCTTTTCGTAAAAGTACAAATTTTTTTTTTACTGTCTATATATATTTGTAGCCAATCGTACAACGTAAAATGAGAAGGTTTATACTATGTTTTAAATGCCAGAACTATCATATTCGTCACTTAAAGAGAAGTAAGAACTAAGAAAGTATTTTTGTACACAGTTTAAATATGACATCTTTGAATGTTTTTTTTTGCATTGGACATACGCCATTGCTTACGTTTGGGGACTGGAAAATTTCGCGAATTCAATTACCTGTCGGCTAGAATCAAATGTACTATGCATACTCAAGCTACGACGATTAGTCAACTAGCTGCTACTCAGTGGAACAACAGACAATGGACCAATATACGGGGCTTGAGTATGTATATTACAATGGATTTTAGCTTACACGTCATTGAATTCGCCGAATTTCCCAGTCCCTACTTATGATTAGTTGACAGAAGCTCTAAGCGATGATCATGCAAGATACAAAATCAACAAGACAGTTGGACGTACAAAAACGTACTGATGTACTTGAAGAATAATAATTAACAGAAGAGGTATTCTTTACAATTTCTTATAATAAATCAAGAAATCCCGACTTGGAAATTCAGCCGAACTGCAACAAACACCGACATAAACTAATACAAACACTGAACGTTATTTTATTAAAATGGAATTCGACAAGAACGACAGTGGACAACCCATAAACAGAGCCACGATTTTATGGCGAAAAGATTTTTGAAACATTTGGTTTCGATGCGTCATGTGCACACCTGCAGTTCTGCTACATCGTCTGTGGTTGGATGATTTTACTCTCACTTGCCTTGGCAAATCGTAGACGTACAGACTCTCAATAATCTTATTCTGATTGATGCAGTAAAATGAGAAACGTGTCTGAACAAAGACACGCTGCCAATAACCTTGAAACAGAACTGCCGATGTGCACGTGAGTCACTGAAACAAAGTGGGGCAAAAATCTTTTCGCGACAAAATCATGACCCTACCCATAAATGACAACACAAGACAAGTTGATACGGAGGAGGTTCGCCATTGACTTCCACAGGGACAGAGGTGAAGCACACAACACATTATCCTTAGCCAGATGAGGTTAGTGTCGAATATCCACTTCCTTGGCCGGGAATTGTACCCAGGACCCTTGACCCACCGGCCTGGTGCTGTTACCACTGAGTCAAGTGGTCGTAAAGCTATCTAAGTGTATTAAATAATGCAGCCGCAGGGAACGTTGCGATTAGTATACTGTATCCATTCCAAGGTTGCAGCATAAATAAACACTGTCACAGCTGAGCTCTCGACCATTGGTTGGCTGGTTAGTTAACAGTGACGTTGCGACAGGAAATACGTCCTACGCTAAATTGCTGTGTTTTAGTTCGGGATAGGTAATTTTATTGTTTAGTTGCGTTTTTTAATCCTCTGTAATATAATATCACTCTGAGCGCATGAAATACTATATGTGTATGGAATGGATTAACTACGACTTACGCGACGTTGCCTACGTCCGTCGTGATTCCGTTTCCTCCACAGCGAGGCGCGATTCCGTTTCTCCACTTGTCGCCAGTCGACAGCTCGCGAAACACGCGGAGGTGGTGCGACGGTTTGTTGCACAGCCAATGTCGTTCAAGCGCGCGAACAGGCGGAGTGACACAAGCTGCAATCTTGGCATGGATATAGAGACATGCAAAATTCGCGTTATCATTGGGTAGCAGACTAAATTTCACTTTCATATACATAACAGAACATAATCTGCGATTCAGTTGGTCACGAACTTTCATTTTACGTGTGTTACGTCTTTACAGAGACTGGCCTCTCTTCCGTGTAAGCATTCTCCGCGGCAAGTCACGACAATATCGGCCAGCGGGAGACGTCGAACGAGCCTATAGTCACTTGGAGTCAAGTCAGCTGTCAGAAAATAACGCGAATTTTGCATGTCTCTATGGATAGAGTATAGCAGCTTCTATCACCGGCATCGTTCTGCGCTGTACTTTATATTGGTCTCAGGGAATCAAACCTCGACATAATTCAATGACATTTAAAATTACCTTCCCTTCAAAAAAGAGTCAGCGACTGCAATAACGACAAAAGAGAGGCGGTAATTGGTTATCGGAGCCTGCAGCGGTGACTGGGCTACCGAACAATAAGGGCGGTGTAGAGCGACACGCGAGTAGTGAGGTTGTGTTATTTGATGGAGGGAGAGGGGAGGGAATGTCGGCATGATGGAGCCCGTTAATTATGTCGCTAGATCCAGCGCAATTCACTGCTGAGGGTCAGCCTGTCGCCACGTTCACTGCGCTGTTGCCATGTTCTCTACGCTGTTGCCACCTTCCCCGCGCTATTTTTATTTATGTTTATTTATTTGGAATCTTATTGGTCCCCATGAGTATCAAAGACTTGTTATCGGAGACAATACATACATAATTTGGCACCTTACAAGTACATTTTTTTTACCAGTATTATTCTCATTAGCAAGTAAGCGCTGTCAGTACATTTTGTGTGACATTTAGGTTTTTTTTTTATATTAGGTTAGTTCTTATAATTTACCAGACAATGGATACATGACAATTTTGATCACCCATATCCTACAACATTTTTTTTGAACATACACATAATACTCTACATACATACATAATAACAACAACAATTGATCATTTAAATGAGAGACACACTATTTATAACATTTAATTTATTAAAACAAATGCACAACCAATCAATATCCAGTCTAGCAATAACCTGGACTATGTTTTTTCCAGACATTTTTCCTCACCTGTCTTTTGAAAAATATATAATTATTTGTGTTTCTTAGTTTTGAGTGAATAAGCCTTTGAGAGTCTATGCTTTAAGCTTCTGATACCGAATTTTGTAGTATTTATTATACCTACGTCTATGTTGTTAGAGTTTCTTGTACAGTATGTATGAATATTTTTCTTTAGTCTAACGGGTATATTGCTTTTGGTAAGTATGCTAAATATTTTGTATGATACTTTAGAGTGTTCTTCTTCGATTAATAACTTTAATGGCAGGATTTTCAATTCTGTAAACATGTCTTTCAAACTTTTACTATAACTGCACCCATAGATGTATCTAATGGCTCTGTTTTGAATACGTTCTATGCTATGAAGGAGTTCTTCATTGCGTGCTTCCCACATACATAACATATGCAGCAAATTACAGTGAAGGATGATGTAATAAATATTTTTTTAGTATTGGCATTGTGACATATTGTCTTACTCTAAAGTACTGCTGCAGCTGGTTTTATCTTTTTCTTAACTGTATTAGAATGTGTGTTCCAAGAAAGGTTCTTATCTAGTATTAGGCCTAAAAATTTAGCAGATTCTACCTTTTGTAATACTCTGTTGTTTAACACAATCTGAGTGTCGTCGTGTATGTATCTATTTGGTTTGGTTATGAAAATGTAATTTTTTTTTTAATAATGCTTAATTTATTTGTTACTGCCCATTCTGTTATTGTTTCTATATCTTCCTGCATGTTTTTTTACTATTATGTCCATACTGTCCCCTGTATAGAAGATGTTTGTGTCATCTGCATACAGTGTTGCACGTCCTTTTAGTTTGCATTGAGGTATGTCATTGATATATATTAAGAATAATAATGGTCCTAACACCTAGCCCTGTGGCACACCATGTGTTACTGGGCACAGGCTGCTTACGTAGCCATTTATTTCGACATATTGTTTTCTACCTTTCAGATAGTTTTCAAAGAGTTTGTGTGCATTTCCTCTAATTCCTACACTGTACATTTTTTTGCAACAGTATTTTATGGTCTACTGTATCAAAGACTTTTTTTAAGTCAATGAAGAGCCCACAAGCAATTTTGTTCCTATCCAGACTTTCCTGCAACATATTTACCAGATCAGCTGTTGCTGTTAGCGTGCTTGAGTCTTCGATGAATCCGTATTGTTCTGATGTAAAGAAATTTATACTATTTAAATAGCTCATCAATCTTATTTTAATAACTTTCTCAAATACTTTGGAAATTGTTGGAAGCAGTGAGATGGGCCTGTAATTACCTGGATTGGATGGTTTCCCTTGTCTTAGAATAGGAATGATTTGTGCAATTGTCATGTTTTATGGAAAGTTGCCTGATGATAGTGATTGATTTATGATTTTTACAATAGATGGACAAACTGTACCTGCAATTATCTTTAGAGTCTTACTAGATATTCCATCTTGTCCAGCACTGTTTTTGTTTTTCATGTTCTTTATAATGCATATTACCTCTTGCTCATCAGTGGGTTGTAGAAAGATTGATTTCTGGGAGAGGTATTTAGGAGTTTGTGTTGTGTGTGTTAAGGGAGGGATTTGTGATGCTAAATCTGTACCAATTTTCGTGAAGTAATTCACAAAGGAGTTGCAGATTTCTTTTTTATCTGTAACCAGAGAGTTATTTACTACAAGTGAATCTATTGCTGTGGATTTAATGACATTTTTACCACATATTATTTCTCTAATTGTATTCCATGTATTTTCTACTCCATCGCAGTTGTTAAATTTGTTTGTATAGAAGTCTTTCTTAAGCTTCCGTTTTGGGGATGTTATTTTGTTGCGGCATAATTTGCACTCTATTTTTTGGAGTTCAATGTTTGGGTTTACTTTTAATTTGAAATGAAGTACATCGCGTCTGTGTATCAGCTGTATTAATTCCTCATTAACCCATGTTTTCTGGCCTGCTTATGTTGGTTTTGTTTTTTGTAATTGTTGAAGGCACAAGTGGTAGGTCTGCTGTTTTCTGTTATTCCGTCTTTAATATGTCTTATTAGTGTGTTATACAAAGTGTCACTATCCTCCTCATTAACAGAAGTATTAGTTTTGAATTTGTCTGCAAGGTAGATATTGAGATCAGAGTAATTAGTATGAGAAACTAAGCAGTGACCATACATAATTTTATTGGTGGAAGGTATGTACAGAAGTTCAAACACATCGCAGTCTGAGTTTCGCATGCATCCGGTTGGTGTGTTTTGAAGAACTGCAGTCTGAAAAGGTCGTTTTAGAGGGCTTAGAAACAGTATTTTTAATTAACATAGTGTTTTAATAACGAGGTTCCGACCTTGTCTGAAGTGTGTTTACTTTTCGCACGTTGGCACTATGGTCGAACATGGAATAGTATCGTAAAAAAAACTGTCTACGAGCACAATGCAACGCATTTGAAGCGTAAGGTAGGCGGAGTGTTAAAAACACGGACGTAAGAACAATAAAAATACTAAAATTAAACATAAAATATTTCCGATTAAAGATAAAGCTGTACTGTACGTACAACTGTAATTATTATTTTTTATTTTCTAGATACAACAACATAATTACTTGCAAGGTTCAAATGAACTTTACTTATTGCAGCGTATAAGACACGAAACTAAGTAAAATAACATAACGACAGCACGGCCGGACAAAGAAAGTCAGAAACGGAAATTACATATTTAAGTGAGCAAAATAGGCACAGAAAATATGTTTTCTATGCATCAAGGAAAAATAATTCTTTAAGACAGTTTACCTGGCTGTTGAGAAAAACTTTAAAAAAATATTTTTTTCCCTTTAAACAATTTATTTTACAACCATTTCGTTTCTGCATAGCAGATAAATAATTTTTTTTCCAAACTTGAAATTCATCTTAAGGCTCGGTTTCAGTCGCCATATTGAGTTTTATTATTTTTCACTTTTTTGGAATTCTGAGAAGAAAATTGTTAAATATGTGATTATACCTCAAATTCTATTTACAATTCGCTATAGTATAGACCTTACGATTTAGCTGCTAACTTATAATAGCGGCGCAATTTGTCGGGCAAATTATGAATATAAAAATATTTGCCATACAAATTGCCGCGTAATTATAAGTTAAATCGCAAGGTCTGTTCTGTAGTGAAATGTCAATAGAATTTGAGGTATGATCGCACATTTAACAATTTTCTTTTCAGAATTTCAAAAAAGCGAAAAATAATAAAACTCAATATGGCGACTGAAACCGAGCCTTAAGACATTGCAACTAACTTGACCAAAAATATAAAAGTTAAATAATTTTAATAATAACACAAGTTTTAGTTTTTTTATTGTTTATACCGGAAATATACCGAAGTGAAGTGATTTTGGTCAGGACTGAACATGTAGGTCTTTAGTGCTGTGTGGAGCAGCGTCGGAATGAAGGGGCGGGGTAAACGGGAGATCCCCGAGAAAACCCGCCAACCAGCGGCATCATCCGGCACGGTTCTCTCAAGCGACAATTCGGGGCCCGACCCCGCTGGGAATAGAAACCAGGATCGCCATGCTGGGAGGCGAGGGGTTTAACCACAGCGCTGCAGCTAGTCCCGAGGTACTTGCTCTGTATTCCAATGAGCCTCTCGTCGCACAATGGCTAACAAAGCACGGCCCCACGCGTGACGTCAGTAGCCGTCATGTATGCTTGCCGCAATTACTGCAAGTACGTCGGCAGGAAAGACGTGAGAATCTGGAGAACTGCCAGAGTTATTCAACAGCCCAGTAAAAATTCAGGCGGCTGCGTTAGATTCTCAAGTTTAAATTGCTAAGTAGCGTAAACTCGCGCCAGCTCTGAATGCCACAGTAAACAAGGAAAAAGAGATTAACTCTGTCCCGCCCGATGAAATTTAAGCGAATGGGAAATGGAGAATGGAGGAAAAAAAAAAAAAGAATACATCGGAGCTGTTGTAAAAGAGAAAGAATTAACTTTCAGCCTAGTTTTGTGAAAGTGTAGACTTGAAAAGTTTGTTACGTCCAAGTAATGAAAAGGAAATTTTCGCGAAAAATTTCAGATCAAAATACATATGAATCATGAGATCTTTGAACGATTCCTATAATGGGTTAGTTTTGTAAAATGGACGGTTTTTGTGGACGGACTTCTTGACGAGCTAATTATATTCAGTTACTGGAAAACCCCACAGTAAACAGTAAGAAAAAAAAACAGTATTAACTGTCGTCAACAAACACACAAACACAGTTCCGATAAGGTATAATGTCGTGCCCAAAAAGACGACACAAAGATAAAAAATAAAAAATAAAATAAAACGTTCGCAACACAAATAATTGTTCATTTCAGGAACTCCACTTGACCACTTTTTTTCCCCATGATATACTGTTACACATCCATCGTTTTCTCGTCTTATCGTCGACAGTTACGCCGTATAAACACAAAAACGCCACATGACCACATCTCCTGTATAAAAAAATGACTGGCTTTGAGAATGTCCACTTGTCCATTTCACTTGTCCTTTTCATTGTCAGGTTTCAAAACTGTAAAATCTGTGTTTCTTTCATAAGGTAAATAAAAAGATATAGTTTCTTTACTGTTGTAAGAAATTACTTTTGCTTGTTTCATTTCTCTCTGTTACGTTGCAAGTCATTACAGAATTACAGTATTTCCAACCTATAAAACATAAACGTTATAGTTGTCAAAATATTTTTTTTATCCCAGTCAACAATATGTTACTATCCTACCTGAACCGTTTTCAATACAACAATGTTTGCAATATATTCTATTGTATGTTATTTGTATCTCCTGAAAACTTCAAATTTTTATGCATGTAAGGTTTCTAAAATGACCGATTTAAATTAATTCCTGCTTTTTTTGCTTGTTCCTTATTTTGTTGTGGAGTTCCACTCCAACTGTGCAACATTCGCTCGTTACGACGTACTTAAAAAAAAACGGTTTAGTTTATTGATATCAATTATACCAGTGTACTTTTGAACTGAATCGAGGTTTATCACGCACGCCTTGAATTTTGTGGACTAGTAACAAAATTATGGTGAATCAAGGTACGATACCGCGTGATGGGCGGGACTTCAGCACTTTGGTTGGGGTGGCAAAAAAAAAGTACCACCAATCCAGCCAGGAAAGCGGGAGGATCGAGGACGTTACCTTCAGGAAAATGTGTATTTCAAGATGCGAAATGGCTCTATTTAAGGAGTTTTCAGCCAAGTTATTGTGATAGGTAGTATAGCTCAAAGTTATTGCGATACCGCACGTCTGTGAAGTCCAGTTAAACGTTAAGATACGTAACAGTTAAAAACATCCAATCACTGGCTTTGAATCTGTGCAATAACTTTATTCTTATTCGTACAGTCGGATGAGAAACGTCTTTCCGCAAAGACACGCTGCAAAGAAATCTGCGGAGATGAGCGTTAAGTCATTGAAACAAGTTGGTGAAGAAATATTTTCGCCATTTAATCGTGGCTCTATCGATAATCTTGTAACGGCACAAGTGGGTAGCACTAGATAGGCCAACGGATTATTTCCTACTTTATTACTGTCTTCTGTAAGGTATGTCAAAATAACCGCCTACCAGTCACAGAAGTGATAGTGAAGTACAAGTTATTGGTGTTACAAAGACCCTTGTTGCTTTTACAAACCAGATGGTAACGTCTACAAAACAGATTGTTGAAAGAACTGTCCAGAGTAGTACCAACAACCAAACTGTTTTGTTGTCCCTATTTTAACACAAGTATGGTTCCTACAACTATACTCTTTTTTCAGTGAACCTGTTCTAGTTAGTGAGTTAGATATTTTGGTCAGTGCTTAACATCGAGGTCTTCAGCGCTGGTGAGGGATGACATTAGGTGAGTATGGAGCGGCGCCGGAATAAAAGGGCGGGGGAAACGGGAGATTTTGTGTGGTTTCCCTTCATTTCGTAAGCGAGGACTAAGAAGGGATTTTTTTTAATTCAACCTCTAAGGGGGTGAAAAGGGGTGAAAAGGGGTGAAATATATTTCCGAAGAAACGTCAACAGATCTCGAACTCGACGGCCTATCATCATGATTTTTACTTTAATAGGACACACATAAAATTCACACTAGCCAACTTAAAGGATTTTTCGGAATTCAATATTTAAGGAGGCGAAAATACCTTAAATGTGTTTCCGATTAACTATCGCAATCTGTCTAATCCTTCGGGATAGAGACTTGGTATGCACTACAAAATGTTGCTCACGTAAATACCAAAAATTAGTTTTTAGGATTTTTTGAATTTCGACCCCCAAGCAGTAAAAAGGTGCAAAATGTGTTTTTTTTTATGAACATACACTATATAAATGTGCGTGCGTGTGTGTGTGTACATACACACACGAACACTCAATATTAGCATATAGTTAGAGGTACGTACATTTCGCAGATACATTCCAGGTCAGGTTGAACGCCAATTATGTATACTTCATTGTCATGTCTGTGACTTGCTGGCGGCTGTTACGAAACGCGTTTGACTACTGCAAGCCAGTAGTAAGTAAGGAAATAATGCGAAGTGCTATCGCTTGCTACCTGCTTGTACGGTTATAATAATAATTAATAATAATTTTTATTTCCATATACCGATTACAGCCCTTTACATAAATACTTTTTATATATTGGAAGACATCACACTTACATAAGCAAAGCTTGTGTGTGAGTGCTACTAGACAAATTATTTTCTATAGCTGCGGTTAATTATGTAATAAAACTTGTCATCTGGTATAAAATTAATTTGAGAACAAAAATTTAATGCTGTATGAAATAAAAAAATAGTTTTTGATAGATACAGACTGTATTTAACAATTTGAAACATAAAGAATGTGAAAATAATTAACTAAAGTAAAACTACTACTTAAAGATTAAATACAACTCTTCATCAGTTAAGCTATTTAACCATCGATCAATATATATTTTCTTGTTTATATTATTATTTTTTATACTTTCAGGAAGAATTGCTACAATTTCTGAAAGCAAATAGATAATCGATTGTGGCCAGTGGGTGTATAGGACTGACAAGTCTAGGCTGCTGCCAGATGAATCCGCGAAATTGACGTACCTCTACATATAGTTATCGACGAAATTGCTTATAGAAGTGAAAATAATATACTCTTTTGTGTTGCTTTCAAACTTTTTTCTTACTTGTGGTGACGAGAACCTAAATAATATAACAACAAAGCGTTATTGACAGCAGAGCTAACTTCATAGGAAACACGATAATGACACACATCACACAAATAAAGAGGAGATTAGAGGTTGGCAAATGTTGTTAACAGACACGTGAAAAATACGTAGATAATCACGCAGAAGGGACAGTGCTGCAGGAAATGTTTCTGGCGATGGTTTTGTTTGCGAATCTGTTTTGTCGCTGTTATCGACTACAGAACATGTCGTTTATCTGCCGTCGAGACAAAACTAACGCAGCGTCAGCATTAGTATATGCTGACGAAGATTATTCGTGTTGCCTTATCTGTATTTGTAAGTTATTATCTTACACTATGTAGAGAGACACTCGTGCTTACATGCAACCAATGACAAACTGCCACACAACCTACCAGCGAGCGTGTATACACGATAAAATAATATCTACAAAAAAAAAAAAAAAACAATTTTCTCCCGTGCTGTATAGCTTATGAGAAAACAGTCTTTCTTTATGTACAAGAACAATTTTAGAAACTGTATGTTAGTGTTAACTACTTATTTTTCTTTAAGAATTTTATTTTTAGAATAATACTACTTTTGCGTAGGAAAGAGTATATATTCTTTCTTCAGTGAAAACGTTGTCTTAACAATAATACAACTAACTTTTCCGTTTACCATAACGACTGCTATTTTAAATATTTTAATAATAACTTTTTTTTTTTGTTACCGTTCCTGTACATTGTCCTACTTTAAACGAAAACTTTTCACGCGACAAAGATTCTTTGTAATGGTTCAAACAATATTTATTTTTATTTCTCGCAACACATTTGTGTTTGAAGCAAATAATTTAATTTTTTAGAGTGCACTTTCAAGGAAGATATACTAGTACATACTCCGTTTTAACTTTTGACCCTACTTAGGCCGGGGTTAACGAGGGAACTAGAATTCGTTCACTTCGAACACGTTCAGCTTAAAGGCACATGCCAAAATTTTTTCGGATACCGAGAAAATTATTATTATTTAACCGAGAGGAGAGCCGATAACGTAGAATTGCTATGTACTTGTGTTGCAAGTGTTTTAATTCGAAATATAATTTTTCTGTACAAACAGCATAAATAATTTAACTGATTGCCATGATCCATCATTTTTATTGCTGTAAGGATAATTATTTCTTATTCATAAACAAGAGCAGATATCGAAAAACTATTGCACGTTTTTTTAAATTATTTTTACTGTGTAGTCTAATTTTTCCTAGACAAAGAGTTAAATAGGTATGGCTATTTAGTTAACTAATTGGAATTTCCTTAATTGCATAATCAGCTGAAAAAATTGTCTATTTTGTCGTGAAAAATTAGCTGACATAGTATACGCTGTTTTTAACAAACCTGTGCAACAGTTTTTTTATATCAGCTCTTATTTAGGATGCAAAAACCAATTACCGTAAAAGCAGTGGGAATTATGGGTCACGACCTTATCAATTATTAAGAAATTTTAATTAGGTAATAAGCTACGATCAGTGGCGGATCCAGCTGTAGGTTTTTTTGGGGGTGGGGGTGGCATTCCCAAAAGTAGTTATGTTCACACCCCGATTCGAAGAAGGGAGAGGGGCCCGGGTGCCCTCCCAGGAAAAATTTAGTTTTAAGATGAAAACTGGTGATATTTAAGGCATTTCCTAAACCAAAAATTGAATACACCACTTTATAAATTGCAATATTTTACAGATAAACTATACATGAAATGTCAGAAAAGAGGTGGAGGTGGACCTCACGGCCCTCTTAAATCCTCCCCTGGCTTCCAATACTGTGATTTATGATTGAAAATATTTTGGTCAGCACTTTACATCTAGGTCAGCAGTGCTTGTGAGGGGTGACATGATGTGTGTATGGAGCAGCGCTGGAATGAAGGAGTAGAGGAAACGGGAGACCCACATGTAAACCCGTCGACCAGCAGCATCGTCCGGCATGATTCCCACATGTGAAAGTCCGTGGACCGACCCCGCCGGGATTCGAACCCGCATCGCCTTGTTGGGAGGCGAGTGTTCTAGTCACCACGCCAACCGTGGCTTCTGCTGTATTATTTATTTATTTAGAATGCGATCTCCCATGGAAAGGATTGTTCGTAATGGGTAATGATACAAGTAGTCATTTTATGGCAGATTTTTACATAATCAAGTATTACACAAGACTTTTATAGCATTACACTAAGGAGTACATTTTACAATAGATCAACTAATTTTGTCTCAACAATATGAGAGTCCGTCTTTAACAAAGTTATAGAGCGATTTAAAGATATATGTTCCTGTTTATGTTTTAAAAATAATTATCATCAAAACTGTGATAACCTATATGGCTAGAGCCGCGATTTTATGGCGAAAAAAAATTTTTGTAACGTTTGGTTTCGATGCGTCATGTGCACATCTGCAGCTCTGCTACATCGTCTGTGGTTGGATGATTTTACTCTCACTGGCCTTGGCAAATTATAGACGTACAGACTCACAATAATCTTATTCTGATTGGTGCAGTCAAATGAGAAACGTGTCTGAACAAAGACACGCTGCCAATAACCTTGAAACAGAACTGCCGATGTGCACGTGAGTCACTGAAACAAAGTGGGGCAAACATCTTTTCGCGACAAAATCGTGGCACTACGCTATGGCTCAAGATTACGCGCAAACCAAACATGTTCCGCTCTTACATGCTTATTCTTAATCACTATGAAAATACGTCATAAGTAGTAATGAACGACTTCTCTTCTGCGTTGACGTGTTAAGCATTGTTTGAGACGTGTAATGTAACCACGGCCTTAGAAATTACGAGGTCAAGATGATACCCGACTGCAAGTGAGAGGATTTAAGTATTCACTTGTAATGAAAATCACTTAACAAATGCTTCTCTCAGACAAAGTTTGAAGTGGTTAGAACAAGTCATTAGAACGAGAGGAAAAATGATTACCCGAAATGTTATTCGACTTTTATAAAATCAGATAGAAGCATTCAGAATGAAGAATAGATCACGTGAAGCATAATTAAGAAGGAAGGCGAGAACAGAGGAATGATGTAATTACTGAGAACTTGTAGGAGATTCGAAAAGACTTAAAATACGGTCTGTGAAGAACTTGCTTACGTGAAATAGAGTTATGGAACATCATTTTAATTTGTGAATTTTAATTGGTGATTAGTATCGGGTTTGCTTTCACGCCTTCCACTTAATCAACGACTAAAGGGTGGGTGCTCATAACTTGGTAGGATAATCTTAAATAATCCTTAGTACACATCCATACAAATTATTTGCCTATTGTTTTAAATCAATAATGCTCGCAACAGAAGACATCGCGCAACATACTGTTTCAAGAAGGATCTTCATTCAAGTATGAACTTGTATAATAACACCACAGTTGGGGTTTTAGAGAAAAGTACGGATGACCGAATTCGCAGAAATAATTTTTTGCAAGCTGGCTTTCAACTACTGAGATATTAATCTGTACCTTTCCTTTAGTTAGTGGCCGCGTGTTTTGTAAGGAGATTATTCTCATAGCTCGGGCTAAGGCAAGGTCACTGCTACACCAATTGTCTGCGATTCACAGTTAGACTTTCAACACGCGTAAGAGATTAATAGTTCAATTATTGAAGCAGACAACAACTAAAATATTTTGAAATATAAACAGCCATGAAATTATTTTTGCGAAAGTCAGGTGTTCCTAGCGATAAGATATTCATGTGCATGCCTACTTGAGAAAAAAATTTACGAGATTTTTACTAACCAATTAAGTTTTCACTCAGTTTTGGAATATTTTTTTCTTATTTAGATGAAGGTAATGTAAGCGGACTTTATGTCTCGTCGCCAGCGAGGTCATTAGAGATGGTAACACGCAACTTGAAAATACGACAGGATTTAAGAGAGGACTCGTCTGTGGCCTTTGTTAAGGCTCGGCATAAGTCACCATATTAAATTATGTTATTTTTTGCTCTTATGAAATTCTGAGAAGAAAAATGTGAACTGTGTTACCATAATATCAATTCTATTTACCTTGCGCTACAAGAAAAGCATCGCACTTGAACTTATCACTTATTTTTAAACGTAATCAGTCGAGAATATAAAAAATTTGCTCGACTAATTACAGCTTAAATATACGTTAAAAGTTCAAGTGCGATGCTTTTCTTGTAGCGCAAGGTAAATAGAATTGATATTATGGTAACACAGTTCACATTTTTTTTCTCAGAATTTCTTAAGAGGGCGTGGTACATAACTCATGGCTGAAAGCATAAATCTATGACTGTAGGTTTCTTGATGCCAATTTGCGAAGATTAAACAATAGCAATCCTAGACAGTTTTAGCCAACGTTTTAAACAAAATTGTTTTCAGTGTTACAAACTTCTGAGGCACAATCTCTGACGCCGGAACCTCGTGCATTTAACTGCGGCGCAAGAGATCACGCGTAAAGAATGAGTAATTCTGGACAAATATTCACTCATAAAGTTGGCAGATACCATTACCTAAGATTGTCATTGAGTATTTTATCCATATTGTTTTCGGAAATGCAAATCAATTGATGTTTGCAGCGTTTATTTATCTACCACGCACTCTTAAGAGCGAAAAATAAAGTAAGTTAATATGGCGACAGATGCCGAGCCTTAAGGAACCATCTTATCATTCGCCTGGATTGATCTCGGGAAACCATGGAAAAACCGAAATCAGAATGGTCGGAACCGGGGATCGAACCCGGGTCCTCCCGAATGCGTGCCCAACGTGCTACCGTTGTGCCACCTCGCTCGCTTATCAGGACGAAAAATCGAACATCAGAGGTGCTTGTACCCATCCATTGCAAGAAAATTAAAAACTATACCGTAAAAAATCTTCCTAAACTGTTTGGGGTTTTCACCAATGTACAGTATGGCGTAGAGACAGGAAAAATTCGCGGTTTCAATGACCTGTAGGCTAGTCTTCAAGAATATGTATATTTTAAAGCAGACAACATCTGTTTTTTAGCTGCTCGCTGACATATTCTTACGTTTTTGTTGTTGCCTCAGCGACTTCCAGGAAGTGTCTTAGGAGTCGAGGACCAGTTGCGACAGTAACAGGAACTTATAGTAGTTGGAATTATCTTTCTCCCAAAAGAAAACGCGAATTTTTCACGTCCCTAAGCATGGGACACTGACTATACTTCAGCTTTTAAATATTGCTGAACACATGAAGAACTGGATCTTTTGTTGAACCCTCCACTGTAACAAATAAAAGGGAAGTGGAGAATTAACTAACGCACTTAGCAACACAAAACAGGGCGTAACATGCGGTCGCAGTGGAAAGACTTTCCTACGGAGGGAAGACCTGATGGCTTGTGTCTTGAAGTACGTAGATAATGAAAGAAAGACACAAAATGAAATGCTTCAAAATCTACTCACTTAAGTATTTAAAACAAAACTAAAATGACATGACGTAAAAGAGACTAAGAATCATCGTGGGAACTAAGTCGTGTAGCTAACATCTCCCTGAACACAGGAGCGATGCAGGGGCACATCATCTTTCTTCAGTCAAAGCCGGTAAAAGTGACGTGCTACAGTAAGCGCAGTGACGCTAATTAGTCCAGAACGCCGCTGGAAGATGGCGCGGGGATGCCTAAAATGGCCGACGAGTGCATAGAGGAGCTGTGGTGCGCGGGATGAAACCCCGAAGACACGGCCCAAAGGTGACGTTTTTTCTGTCTGCAGCCGAGCTAAACTGCAGGCTTGCACGATTTGCGACCACGCAGGGACACGCATGGTGCGAGGGTTCTACCACTGTGAGAAAGTTGGCTACAGGCACGTATGGTATATCCTGCGGCTAGTATTACAAGGAGGTACTGGCGGCGATGGCCAAACTAGGCTGTGAGGCGGAGTGCGTTCGCTTGCCTGGACTGGGACGTAAAAATAAAATATAACTTAATACAGCTAGCAGTGAAATACTGCAAGAAAATTAATGATCATAGTACCCTTCAATTAAAAATAAAGGTTGAATTCGGGTAATAAATCACTCTCATATTAAAAATAATAAAACATGTGCCAGAAAAATACAAATAAAAGTAGCATACATCCATAGCCATCTTTAGAAGAAGGCCGCGGCCATAAATCTGACAACATTGCCAAGACGGGTCATTTTAACACTTTTTTAAGCTCTCCAACGACAATGGCTTTCCTTGATTCGTCGGCGTGTAGACAAAATAACGAATCAGGGACAGCCATTGCCATTGGAGAGAAAAAAAAGTGTTAAAATGACCCTTCTTGACAGTGTTGCCAGATTTATGGCCGCGGCCTTCTACTAAAGATGGCTATCATACAGCTGATAAAACAGCACAAGATATACAGATTAAAACAAGACGTAAAATAATTTGCCCGGAGTGTATAATGGCTTGTGCAGCAGACCCGATGAAATCATGCACAAAATCAATATACAGTTAACAGCTATTGTGATGTAACAGCTTAAATTATGGTACTGCTCACGTTTCAAAGCCTAAATTGACATCATATGCCAACTTATTCAAAAGAAAAAAATCAAGTATTTTCCATGGAGCAGCCAGTTGTCAGGCGGCGCAAAACGTTTATAGGATAACTGTAGCTACTAATTTGTGGCGAACAGAATTTCGCACCAACTGGTTTCAATGCCTTACGTTAAGATCTGCTCAGTTGTTCTTCACGGTCAGTGATAGGATGTTTTTAACTGTCAACGTCTCGGGGTTCTACCCACAAATCACAGAGGTGTATTGTGACAATATCCACGTTCTGATTGGCGCATTCAAATGAATGATGCCTTTGCACCAAACCTCAGTGCCTCTATGAACAACCAATATTTCCGGGTGTTAACAACTGACGTAACTTCAGTTTGACGGAAGTTATTATTAAGGGGAATTTCGAAATTAAATTATGTTTAAGTCGTTTAAATAAAATACCGGGCCTTATTTTGAAACTGAACTCGTGTGAAGGTTGTTGTATTTAACTAATCATACTTTTTTACAGATACAGTTAGGACTTAAAGCATTAAAAGTTTGAAACATTAAATGTCTGCAGTTTTATACAACTCAAATATGGTTTTCCGGAAAATCCGACACATAGACCGAATAATTGTGAGGGTACCAGTATCTATGTGATTGTCATGAAAAGCTCTCATATGTAGTTGATTTAAAACAAAGTGAGTGATAGTTATTCACTTTATTTTGGTTATGCTAGAAGTTTCGTCAGCCAATGTGAAACCAAAAACCTTGATATGAAGTTTATTTACCTGTATCAAGCCTCCGTTGAAGGTTGCAAGTATTTAAAGTACACAACAGGTACAATGTATTTTTCAGATTACATAACATGTTTACAAGCAGTAAACCTAACTTTCATCCATTATAAATTTTGGAAACTTCTTCGAGATAAATTTAGTACAAAAATGTAGGTAACGTAGAACACTTGTGGCACAGTTAAAGATTAAAATATGTTATTTAAAAAATGAATTTATAAGTAATCGGGTTAAGATTTTATGTATTTATTTATAACTCAGCATTGTTTCAAATATATAATATTACAGTGTTTTTTTTGTAAACAGCATAGTTCAGAAAAATGTATGCACAAACAGATATAGAAATAAAATTAATAAGTTTAATTTTAAAACGTTATATAATAGATTGTAGTCTTATTACAAATCATTATAAGTGATAAATATAATGTTAGGAGGATACCCGAGGTAGAGTGTCTCGCCCCGAGAGAGAGAAAACATATGACTGGGCACACGTAGGCGTCTGCAGAGACTTGAAGGATAACACCAAGTGAGACCCTACGACGGAGAAGCGACTCAGAGAAAACACACGATCAACCGGGACAATGTCCACTTCGTTACCCAATTGCTAAAATTCGGGGAAGGGGGTAACTTAGCTAGGAATCAAACCAGGATTATATTTATAGGAGGCGAGCTCTCTAGCCAGTATGCAAACCAGGCCTTATAATATTACAGAACAAATCATATTTAATGATTCACAATAGTTTTAGTACAAATTTATCAAGTGTTAACAATACAGTATGTATTGCCTTCAGTCAGTACATTAAAATAAAAAGTGGACCTATTTTTATAGGAATTAACTGAAAAACAAAGTACAACGATTTATGCGAAATTGAATTGAATTGATTTTGGTTTATGATGATTTTTGACATTCATTTCGGCAATAGTTCGGTTTTTTCTATTTACCACATAAATGTACGTGACTACGGTAATGCATCAGTCACCACACTATAGTTTTAAAGCCCTCGACTGCGATGAAATAAAACATATATTTCCCCAGCTTTCATGCATGGTAATATGAATGGGTTGTTGGCGCACTAGTTGTGGCTCACTATTCTCTCCGAGAGATAGAGACAGAGATGTCTGTGGAGACGAAGTGAGATAGGAGTGAAACAGCTGCAAATTATTGACGGGGTAGTAATGGAGGGAACATCCTCACATCACGGATGCCTAGCTGCCAACATGAGGACTGAGGACCCCAGTGGATTGCAAGTATAGTGACCGACAACTGAGCAGACATCGGATAGTATGTCTACTGCTGCATTCTACCAATTTATTATAATAATATTGCTATTTGCTTGTGACCTCTAATTTTAGTACTGGGCAAAATTCGCAGGTCAACTGACCTGCAGAGTAGTTTCCAAGAATACCTTGCATTTAATCATACAGCACCGGCTCATGGCTGTTCGCTGACAAAGATATGTAACATGATTGGGCCTGCATTTGGTTACTTGTTTATTATTGGCTTAGAGCCCTCCAGAAGGTGTCAAATAAGGCAATGCCTAATCGGGAAAGCTTCTTCCCAAAAAAAAAAAACACGCGGTGAAAAGATTTCCGCACCAGATAGTTTCAGTGTCTCATGTGTACGTCTACAACTCTGCTTCATGGTCAGTGATTGGATGTTATTTTAACTGTTACACGTCTTAACGTTTTCCTACATATCATAGATAAGAACCCCTGTTTTTCGCGAAAAGAATTTTGCCCCAGTTTGATTCAGTGCCTTACGTGCACATCTGCAATTCTGCTTCAAGGTTATTGGCAACGTGTCTCTGTGAAGAGCCGTATCTTATTTGACTGAGCTAATTACAATACCGTTTCTGCAGCACCACACATCTGTGATTTGCTGGTAGAATCCCAAGGCTGGTGAGAGTTAAAATATCCAATCACTGACCAAGTATCAGAACTGCAATTGTGCACATAAGGCACCGAAACAAAGTGAGACAGAATTCTTTTCGCGAAAAAGAAGGGTCACTAATCATAGACTGTGGTATCACAAAAACCTTATTCTGATTGGTTCAATCAAATTACAAACATCCTTCCACAAAACACATGCTGCCAAAAACAATGCAGCAGAACTGCAGAGGTACACATAAGACATTGAAGCAAGTCAATGTAGAAATATTTTCGCGAAAATCAGGTGTCTCTACTCATTGATAGAGACCCTGGAATTTCGGGAATTAAATTAGCAATAAATTGGATTTCATACTCATATACATGTACTGTACATTGTTTTCACGATTGGGTCACCGTTTATGAAATTTGTTCTTGAGGACTCTGAATCCTGTATGAAAACCCTAACAGATTACCTCGTCTGATGTACAACTGGCCACTCACTGGAGCAGCATCCAGTGAACAAGTAGCTGAGGACAGAACTTTTTTTATGACGTCCCCCACGTCCTGCCATGTCAGTGTGTACCTCGCCTTAGTCTGTGGCACAGACTAAATAGTAATACAGACATGAAATGACGTGTCGGCTTATTTGATACGGGCGAACTTCAACATTTATTGGCTGCCCATGGTAGTTAATACAAGCCCCGTGTCTGTTTGGTTTCTGAATGTTACGGCAGGTTTCCAATTGGCCTGGCTACCGGCTATCAGGGCAGCTACCTTACGCTGATTGGCTGTAGGCGTTTCCACCATGTTGCTGACCAGGGAAACCATTTTGCTGTTGTGTGTGACTGAGTTTGCCGTCCTTCCAGCTATTTCACTTCTGTATTCACTACATATTCTGTGTCTGTGGGCACTCAGGAATGCATTAGTTGCCACGTACAAATGAGGTGTGGATAGAATGTCTCTCAAGACTGAGCCTCATACACTTGGCTGACTGTTACTTGGAGCTGAGAAGGCATGCATCGCAGTAGAGCAGGAATTTCTAGAGACTAAAAGCACAATTGAAGCCATATCCACACCTTGCAGTGAGCAGGGCAAGAGCACATAAAAACCATCAGCCATTTTTTTTTATGGCGAAACGATTTTTACACCATTTGGTTTCAGTGCCTTATGAGCACATGGTCAGCGATTGAATGTTTTGACTCTCACTTGTATTGGAGCTCTACTGCCAAATCACAGATGTATTGCATAACAATAGTTGTGTTGTGACTGTTGCAGTCAAGTGAGATATGTATCTGTACAAAGATACACAGTCAGTAACCATGAATTTAAGCTGCCAATGTGCGCATAAGATACTGAAACAGGATGGTGCGAAACTCTTTTCACGACAGACTCGTTGCTTTAGATAGCCCAGGCCTGTGATATTTCCAGCATGGTATGAGACTGCAGTGCGATCCTGGCTGTGGAGACACAGATACTTGGAGCTCAGCGAGGGGTCGAGAAAGGTTCTAAAGTTCGTTGGGGGGGGGGGGATAGCCATAATGACGCGCGATTTATCATGTGCCCTCCGCAGGGCGGGGCACTGTGGGAGCCAAGGCCAGCCAGAGAGGAAAGGAGGGGCGGCGCCCCCTCCCTATATCCACCTTCCCCTCCATGTATCCCCTCCACCAAGCCAAGCCACTCTCCCCTCCTCCGCACGGTACTGTGCCAGAACCACTCGCATACATACACTCACGCCGCGGTCCCTCCGCTGTTATTCTTTATGGATCACTCTGATTTATTATAAAGCACACTCCTGATGAGTAAGGACCACTGCCTGTCCCCGCACATTAAAAAAATACGCCCCTTGCGCTGGACATGTCGCATAGCGAGAGTATTTATGGTCGGATATTTACACGGCACGAAAAACAACGACAAATAAACTCTCTTTAAGAGCACGCCCATTTGCAGATGAGATTTTCATAGAGGCAGGAAAATAAAATTGGCGGGTCAAATGATTTGCGTGCTAGATCCCACTGTGCAATGTCGAGTGCATGCATGTTCTAGCCTTAGCTATCTATATTACACATTTATTTTAAAAATATGGGGGCTATGGCGCTTGTACTTAGCAAATATTTTACTGGAGTGATCATATTAAACATTTCCAGTAAAAAAGAAACTATTCGGTGCAGTGCAAGTCTTCAGGAGGCACGAATTTTGAAAGAGAATCAATAAAAATTGTCTTGTTAACTGTCATAACTCCTCGTTTCGATTAATTTACGGTTGTCTATAGCGACATAGATATAATTTATATATAGCTATGCATACGTACAAACATACATGTATACATTACGAAGCTCTTGAAGTGTTAATATACAGAATGTTGAAAAATCAAATGCCCAAATTGATAGAGAAGTTGAAGGAGATAAATATAAAAATTAATTTGGCAAAATATCCATGTGTCAGAAAGAATTAATTTACAAGTAATGGGTAGAGATGATAGTATATCGCTAAAACGTTTTGTGCCAACCTACCCTTCAAAACTCTATAGTTGTTTTGCAACGCATAATGTACGTCTGACACAACATTGCTGTCTGCATGCCAATAACAGGCATCAAATATTACAATAGCTGGGTTCTTATTGACTCAGTCAAATAGGGTAACAGTACCACGTACAAGCGACAGCCAGTAATATTTTGGTTACTTGAACATACGTTGAAATCCAGCAAACAGCCAAGTTTTCCCGAGATAAACCATCACCTCTAGAAATGGGTATTCAGGGATATCGGGTATGTTTCAGAAGGCGATGGTAATTGTTTATTGTACTTTATTTATTGAGCAATATCACAGTTAACACTCAAAATTAGAAGCATTAACCTCAGAGCAGAGCCGGTATCGATGTAGCGGTGTGTCCTCTGTTTGCTGGAATATGTGTGGGTTGCGATGTGTGTGTTTGTGCCCGCTACAAATATTTGCACCTACCTGCGCCTCCGAGTCAACTGGTGCAAAACACACGTCGATGTTAAAGTAGTTCCACAGTGAGAAGTGGAATGGTGTGGAGTCCAGGAAACTTATTTGTATCACTAGTGCCTGCATGACAGTTGCTATAGCAACATAGTTGCAGTATTAACACGGAGCGCTACACGAGGAGAGAACTGTGAGACATGAACTTCGTTTTCGGTGCGGCTGAAGGCAACAGTCGAATAGCCCAGCTTATGTATCGCGAGCGTTTCCCTATACGACGACATCCATATTATAGCACATTTACTTCAATCCACGATCGACTTGGAAATACCGGCGCATTGACGGTCCGAAGGCCTTATGCAGGCAGACCAAGGATGGTGCGGACACCTAACTTTGAAGAACAGGTGTTATTCCTCGCTGAGAACACTCCAGATGCAAGTACACGGGTAACTGCCGCCAAGCTCGGTGTTCACTATAGTTTAGTATGGAATGTGTTGCATGATCAGCTCTTCATCCATTTCGTTCGATGACAGGCCATGAGGCCTGCTGACTATCCTATCCATCTTCAGTTTGTGCGCTGGTTTCTGCAACAGGCTCATGACGATCCTCGGTTTTCTGAATGTGTTATGTTTACAGATGAGGCTCAATTTACGCTGGACGGCACGTTCAATTGTCACCACTCGCATGTATGGTCGGACGAAAATCAATTTACGACGGTAGCACGTGGTCATCAGAGACGTTTTGCAGTAAACATGTGGGCTGGTATCACGGGCGACAACTTGCTCGGTCCGTACACGTTGCCGCCTCGACTCGGGTGGCCAATGTACAGACTGTTCTTGGGAGTTCCCCTGCCGAAGTTATTGGAGGATGTACCCCTACACATCAGAGGGAGAATGTGGCTTCGGCGTGACGGGGTCCCAGCGCACTTTGCAGAACTGGTTTGTGCAACACTTACCAATACCAATCGGTGGATCGGCCACGGAGGACGTGTACACTGGCCCGCGCGATAACCGGACCTCACCCAATTGGACTTATTTCTCTGGGTCTACACGAAAACTGAAGTGTATACTAGCCCTGTTAACTCTGAGGAGGAATTAGTTGCACGGGTTCTAGCGACGACCACACACATACATCATACACCAAGCATCTTCCAGGAAACACGGGACTTCTTACTACGTCGATATCGGCTCTGCGCTCAGGTTAATGCTGCTCATTTTGAACATTTATTGTAGCATTGATCATAAACATAAATTACTGTAAACAATTACCATTGGCGTCTTCTCAGTCACACCCAGTACCCCTGATTACTCATTACTCCTAAACTATTTGTTTCCGACACGTATAGTTATCTGGCAAAATATATTTGTATTTGTCTCCATCTTCCCTATTACTTTGGGCATAGAATTTTCGAATATTCTGTATGTATGTGTGTGTATATATATATATATATACACACACACACTTTAAAAACTTCATTATGTATGCATTCTATTTATATTTATCTTAAAAAGACCAGACAACGCTAACTCTTATATACCCTACCAAATTGCATGATGCTCTTAAATCAGTGAAGATAATTGGATGCTGTTAATACTTTTCGACGTAATGTGGCATCGTCGGGCATTTACAAGCCTCTTTCACGCCATACTATCAACACTATGTCCCACAATTCTCACTAACTTGTCATATCTTATCGTAAGTAAAATTTTTACTCTTGCTTCTTTGATTTTAGACCTGCTTTATTCTTAAACGAACTTCCCGCAAATATAAAACATTGCTCATTGATTCCTGGTAAAGAAAAGAAAGACTTTTGCTGAGATGCATATCACAAACAAATACCGAAGGGCTGGAATAATTTTCTTTCATTCTTCAATTGTCAAACATATTCAAGTGTGCTTTTATTTTTGTGAAAAATGGCTGATTTTAAATTTATTCATATTTTATTATTAACTTTCACAATTTTTAACTTTTTGTATTTTTTAAGTGTAATTATTTGTGTATTATTGTAGTATTTATTTAAATACACACAAGTTATATTTGAATAATGAATTATGCTGAACTTTATTTAGTAATTCGCTGCCAAACGTACGTTGCAAGGAAGGATGCAGCTATTGTTTAACAATGAGAGATTATTTAAAACTGAGTTTGAAAGTGTTCGGTTTACAGTGGATCTCTTCCACACACATGTAATTTATTTACTGTATGTTTAAACAAGTGGCTCAGAGGCACAACATAAATTTCTGTTTTCTTGTAATGAATTCTCTTTTACGGTACAAGAAAAGTATTGAATATTTATTATTATAAAAGAATAAAAGTGACATGCTATAATAAATCTCGCAGACAACCACTAAATGTTTGCTGTAACCCTCTTTGTTTGTTAGCAAAGTCGAGAATAATAGCTTGGAAATTTAAATGGCTGTTTCGTAAATATATCATGATTACACACGAACCCGGAAGTTATTTATCAGCATGAGCGGGAAGTGGGAATGAGTAATGCGCTAACGAACTAAAATAGAAGGCGATATTCGCAGTATTAACTCGGCTGAGGCACACAAATTCTAGAACCTCATACTTGGGTGCAATGTTTAATATGTATTACACCATTTTAAAAATAAACGGAAAATTTATGTGAGTTGATTTGGGGAAATCGAGGGATACCACAAAAAATCTCCAAAAATTTTTTGATGAACGTAAAGGGCGATGCCTAAAAAGCACGTTAAATGCGTAGCGTTGTGTTCACAATTACGTTTCTTTTACAGAAGTATTCCACATGTGCCCTCTGCGCCAGCCAATGCATGAAAAAAAAAATCCGAACAAGGGCGGAGGGTCATTATGAAGACAACACGCTCATTAAAAACGACGTTTCTAAGCCCACCAACATATACAAAGAAACGGCCTTTTCAGACCGCATACTTACAAACGGACGGTGTTATGCATAAACAGACTAAGCGCCAATATTTAGTTATCAGTAGAGCCACGATTTTATGGCGAAAAGATTTTTGCAACATTTGGTTTCGATGCGTCATGTGCACACCTGCAGCTCTGCTACATCGTCTGTGGTTGGATGATTTTACCCTCACTTGCCTTGGCAAATTACAGACGTACAGAAGACTAATAATAATCTTATTCTGATTGGTGCAGTCAAATGAGAAACGTGTCTGAACATAGACACGCTGCCAATAACCTTAAAGCAGAATTGCCGTTGTGCACGTGAGACACTGAAACAAAGTGTGGCAAAAATCTTTTCGCGACAAAATCGTGGCCCTAGTTATCAGTAAAATATGCTATACGTTTTTCAGATTTGAAACAGTCTTACAAAAAGATTTTTAGTACTATAAAATAAATACTTATTACAACATGACTTAGGATTAAAATACTTTTTATAAAACTGTTTCAAAGCAGAAAAATACTTTATACGTGACTTAAATTGGCACTTGGTCTGTTTATGCACAACACCATCCAAATGTACTAACCGGATATATGTGAAACTCAGAATCGTGCACTGAACTTTTCTACAGAGTTGCCTCTAATGTTTAGTGTCCCATTGTAAAAATGGATCAGGGGAGTCTTGCACGCTAGTTCGTTGTTTGGCTCGTTGTGGCGACGCGGCATTTGATGCGCGTCTCAAGGTCGTCCTTATAGCTCCATCACTTCGGGACCTCGAACACACAAATTACGTCCACACAGGCAGCCACCTTAAATACGTACCAACTAATTGTTTTTTTCGAACGATGCAGTAACGACAACAACAACAATTATGGTTCCATTAATATCGTTGAGTAGTAATGTTTATATAGAAAATAATTCTGCAACAGTTTGTTTCGATTCCTTATGCGCACATGTGTATCCCTGCTTCATGGTCAGTGATTGGCTGTTCTTAACTCTCAGCGTCTAGAGTTCTACCCGTGAATCACAGACGTGTGGTGTCGCAGTTAACCTTGTTTCTGTTGACACAGTCAAATGAGCCACGTCCGTGCAATAATACATTCTGCCAATAACCATGAAGCACAGCTTTAAATGGGCACATAAGGCATTGAAACAAATTGTTGCAGAATTCTTTTCACGAAAAATCGTGGCCTCTATGTTTATGGTATGTAAATAAAGGTCGTGCAGATAGCGTCCCCAGAGCAGGCATCGCACACTGAGAGGGAGACTTGTGTACTACAAGCGCGGGGGCCAGCATGTTACCCACGTGTCGAGGGTCGGCATCGACATTTCTTCGTTGGTTTTGACTTGTCTTGTGTTGTCTAGTGTCTTGTTTTTGTTGTCCACGGTTCACTGTTTTTTTTTTTCTATTTCCGTTTTTTTTGTATTGGGAATCTGGTTCTATATTTGTGTCTCTCTTCTGTGCTTGGGTGTTGTAACGATATTCAAATAAATAAATAAATAAATAAAAAAGAAACTGACAGAATTCCTCTGGGATTTTTTGTGTGTGTGTTTTATAATTGTTTTTTCCTTTTTCGTTTTTTCGTTCTTTGTCATCCAACACAGGTTTGAACAGCAAAACATGAGCAATGGCGTATGTCCATAAACCAGTAAAATCTAATTGTAAACTCCCATTGCAACAAACACTTAAAAATCGCAGTGTTTTAATAAACACGTTATCTTAACAATGACATTACCTACTTATCCGAAGTGAGATTTCTTTTTTGTACGTTGGAACAATTGGTGCACGTGGAATACCTTCGTAAATAATACTAGTATTTTTCCGCAAATTGCATCGCATGTTAAGCCCGTGGTAAGTGGCGGTCTTAGGACGCCGGGCTTAAATAGAGTAAAGTGAAGTATGTTCTGTGTGTTGACTTGTTACAACGCTACGTTTGTATTTACTAATTGCCCTAGTAGGAAATACAATCATTTTTCAGTTGTCCAACTGTTCGCTAGTATGATCGTGTACTATTGCAGGAATGGTTGTTAATCAGACCATGTCAGTAAATATGTTTGTAGTTATACTGTACTTATTTTAATGTGGGCAACTTTTTTTTAAAAAGACTGACATATTTTAGTGTACGGTCCACAAGCAGACTTAGCAAATAACCCACAAACATCTGAGTATAATAAGAAAGATTGTGGTACACTTGTGGTTAATGTGTGGGTGATTTCACTATACATCATGTATGCCACATGTGGCCACGGGTGCATTCCGAATGTTTACTGCCTGTGGGCTGCTTATCACGATCATATTTGGACAAGTGGGCCAGTTCATGTTTGCTATTTGGGATGGTCTTGACTTAAAAATAGTTCTCTTCTTCATAAATAACATTAGACGCAATTACGTTCATCAACTTCCACTTGGGCTAAACAACAGACGTTAATTTCGGTACAGCAAAAAACTATAAATATACAGGATGTTGCAAAATTTCAGTCAATATTTTGGAGGAACAACACGGAGGAACAAAAAATATAAAACGATGATGAAATGAGCACTTTTTAAGGTCCACCTAAATCAATCCTATCAGCTACTTTTAGCTTTTCCCTTGTTATTGCTGACGAGCGAGGTGGCGCAACGGTACAACGTCGGACTTGCATTTGAGGGGGGGGGGGGTTCGATCCCCGGCTCCGGCCATCCTGATTTCGGTTTTCCGTGGTTTCTCGAATTAACTCCATGCGAATGCTGGGATTATTTCTTAACAAAGGCCATGGCCGACTCCTCTCGCAGCTCCTGCCATTGTACTTAGTTGTATGTCACCGTATATAATGACCTCGCTGTCGACGATACGTAAAGCCCACTTACCTTACTTATTTCTTCTTACTAACGAATGTAGTGCGATTGTTAAATACGCTGGGCAACGTTTAAATTTCCTAAACTTAACACCCTTCACCACAATAAAGTGTATTTATATGTGTTGTTCGAATGCAGAAGCCAATTTTCCATATTCGTTTTTTTTATCATTAATGTCTATAAAGTTAATGAAGTAGCAACACTTCAAAACACCCGAATGAATTAAAAAAATATTTGCTGAATCATGTCGAATTTGTTTATAACATGATTCTCAAAAAAATTTTAAATTACAAAGGTAACGTGTTTTGATAAAGCAGGAAGCAATTTTCAGAGTCCCTATAATGCCATAGAATGTATTCGTTGGAAATAAGGATACAATACATACTTAGTATACTGTAACTTCGTTAAGTTTTACGATAAAACTTCAAACCAAAATTAGTCAAAAATAGAACCTGGATTGTAGATGAAGCAAGGGCCTCGTTTCAATGTGACTGGCTTAAATAGAACTTAATGTTTTAAACAGAAATTAAATTAACTTTACGTAAAAATAATTTATTAGTAGAGTAAAAACATACTTTGGAGTTGACAGCACTTAAATAGAACTGAATATTTTAAACAAAATTAAATTAACTTTACGTAAAAATAATTCATTAGTCGAGTAAAAACATACTTTGGAGTTGACAGCACAATGTTTAAATATCTAAATTTGTCTGATTTTTAATGGCGTAAACATGTTTCAAAATACAACTTACTTAAATTAGAAAAATATTTCATCGTGGATACTTTCAAATGGGAGTTTGTTATAAAGCATTCCCTTTAGCGTCACCAATCTATGTTTTAGTAATTTTTTTTGTTGAATTCATGAAGTGGTTTAATCCATTCCGTGCTAGTGAGTGCGCACGAGCACATACAGAGAACGATTTTTTTTTTATTTTTTTTTTGTCTTTCCGACAATTATCCACATTTCGTGTGGCTCATTAAATTTTCCCCGCCTGCATTTCGTGTTGAGAGTAACGGTTACTGTTATTTTTTCCCGCGAGCCAGAGTACGGAATAACGAAGTGGGTGGTTTGTGTCGAGCGTCACGTACCACGTGCTTGTTAGCAGACACACGTGCGACAACAGTCCTGGCTCCGACATTCTTTCCTCTCATGTCTGCCACATATTATTTAAAAAAGTTTTCTCCACAGACTATCTTAATTTCTGTAAAGCCAAGGCAACACATAATTAAAACAGAGTTTATCTTAAAAATAACTGAAACTATCTTTACCAGAAATATTACTGTTAAACTAATTTAATAGTGTCACAAATTATTACTAGTTAGAGTATACTTCATTTTAACAATTTCCCCAACTGAAATTTTTTCTTTTTTTCAAAATTTAAGTAGCGACAAAGAAAGTATTTTATATTGATACTCACATTTAACCCTCGACCAAAAACGAGACATGTTATAAGGTTGACTGACGGCAATGTGTGTCTATCAGTCTGAGGCATTGTAATTCCCAAAAGAATGGACAGAATTCAATAATTTTCTTTTCCCTAACGAAAACTTGTTTCATTGGGATGGGTCGTAGTTGTATTTAATGAAAATCTATCCAGCTGTTTAAAAGTTATGAATACTTTTCCGGATCGGTGTGAAAATTCCATAGACATAAGAAATTCTGATAGTATTTTTAAATTTTCTTTCTGTGTGTAGCTGATAATTTAAATTTTAATCACAATCTACGAAGGTACATGTCTTGACACTAAGGAATAAAAAGTGACTCCCTTTTTGTCGCCGAGCGCTAGTAGTAATTTAGTGGAAGATTTGCCTTGTTTCATATTTGGCTAAGCTTAAAATGTGAAGTTGTTATCGGAACTGCGTGTATTATCTATAAGAAAAACATAGAAATGTAATTTTGTATTGTAACACATCATTTTTCAACCATGAAATTAATTTTTCAATATTTTGCACGTAGACACACATTGCAACGATTCTAAAATTTTGTAAGGTAGGAAATAATAGATTTTTTTTCGAATAATTTACTAAAACAATAGAACATAATATTTTTTCCAGACGACGTATATAAACAGTTCCACACATGCCAATGCATGTATGGACACGAAACATAGTACCAATATGTCAGCTTATCATATTATCATAATTGTATATGAATAATTCCGAAAACTGTAATGCCACCAGATATAAACAAGACAAATCTTCCACCAAATGACTACTAGCGCTCGGCGACAACAAGGAGGTCACTTTGTCTTGCTGGAGAGCATAGTCAGTGTCAAGACCTCTTTCTCTTACTTAGACCGTAATTTTAATAGAGCTTTAAGTGGCCTTTGTTAAGGAACCATCCCAGCATTTATATGAAGCGATTTCTGGAAGCCAATGACTACAGAAATCAAGATGGCCGGAGCAGAGGAGGATCGAACCCGGGTCCTCCCGAATGCTAGTCCAACGTATTACCGTTGCACTAACTAGCTCGGTGTATTCCCTCTAGAAACACATCAACGTAAACAAGCTGCATTAAAAGCAAATGAGACATTGTTAGTGACTATAGGCTGTTGTAATCTTTGTTGTCCTCGAGCGGTTCGTTCTTGTATAATTTTTTTTTTGTAAATTAATGTGTATCAAATAGCGCCAGATTAGCACAAACTAAATCTGATTACATCTTCATGAATTTTTATTATGTAGCAATACGTGGAAATTTTGTTTCTGTTTGTTTTAATAATACAATTTAAAATTTGTCATACAAAAAATTTCATAAATTGAAAAAAAATAGCTTCTAACTATACGTCAAGATAATAAACAATGCCATACCACAATGTACGCTATTCTACGACTTATCGGTAATTTTTATAAATTGGCTGACTTAGAGTTAATATTATACATCAAATGCACTCATTTAGCCTAAATTTAAAAAATACCGTAAATCACTTTGGAGCAACAACGAACGGTCTCACAAGTTAAAAGAAGCACAGGTATTAAACATCCTTGTACCTATACACTATTATTATTTAAATGATGGCATTAATTTCAACGGCAAAAAAAAAAAACCGACGAGAAAGTTTTAAACCTTTTCGCTGAAAGAGAGAGCGTTCGAAACTTTATATTGTCTCGATTTTTGTAGAACAAGGGAACCCAATTTCCATATTTTGATGAGAACGTGAGAATCGTCCCAAGTTCGAAGCGGTTTTATGAACAGCGCGAAATAATTGAAGAGTGAAGTCGTCGCCATAAACTTTCAGACCGGATATGTTGTATTGTACCCGCGCCGGAGGTATATTCGCGTCACAGGAAGACATTCTTAATAAAGGAGGTCCTGTGGATGACGTTAAGTGGGGGAGGGGGAAGACCATACAAGATTTTAATGCTTTTTTTATAAATATTTTACTTATACGAGATACGGTTTGTTTTATATATACGTGACTATTTTTACAGGACCGAAAATTCTCTATATTTAATAGTTTTTTATAGTGGCATCTCAAAGTTCAAATTTGCATAAACCATTTTATACAGGAAACGAAAACCAACTTACTTACAGGAATTAAATAACGCAAACTGAAGAACAGTGTCGTGGGCTATGTCAAGACCTGTGTAAAATCACACTGAATATGTTTTGTATTTTCTACAAATTACTGAATATGAAATAAAAATTTGCCAGAAATTGCTTGGGTTGGGAAATCATAACAGAGTCTTTGTTCAGACATGTCTGTCATTTGAGTGCACCAATCATAATAATGTTATTGTGACGTCATGCGTCTGTGATTTGCCAGTAGAAACCGAAGACAAGCGAGAGTTAAAACAACCAATCGCTGACCAGGAAGCAAAGCTGCAGATGTGCACACAAGGCATTGAAATCTAATGGTCCAAAAATATTTTCGTCACATAAATGGCTCTACTCATTCACAATGTGACCCTGCCAGAAGGCGGAAACACGTCGTGAATTTCCGTTAAATTTTTTTTGTAGTGTTATTAATTGCTTGTAAAGTAGTCAAACGCGTAAATGACATCATTAGGGACAGGAAAATTTCGCAATTTCAACGACCCGCATGCATCACAGACGTGTGGTGTTGCAGGAACGTTATTATAATTGGCTCAGTCATATAAGATACGGCTCTTCACATTGACACGCTGCCAATAACCATGAAGCAGAACTGCAGATGTGCACGTAAGGCACTGAAACAAACTGGGGCAAAATTATTTTCGCAAAAAACAGGGTCCCTAACAACTGGCGACTCACTGGAGCAGCAGACAATATACAAGTAGCTGAGGACATAGTGTATATAGGACTGTGCAGTCTAGCCTGCTGGTAGTTTAACCCACGGAAGTTCCGGGTTTCTACTGATGGTGTGTTAAGTCAGGATCAGAACTTCAAGGGAGATATATATGCGCACGCGTCTTAGGCAAACGAGATTTCCCTAGGGAACGGCTTAGCTCGTAAGCTGAGAAGCGGCCGGCATTAACGAGCCGTAATGAGACAGACACCAATATCACGGCCTCTACCCTCACACCAGGGTGCGGCCACTAATACGCCTGTTAACATGGCCGTAGTTCATAACGCCACTCTACCGCGTGCTTGTTTAAAACGCATGGCCTCACTGCACACATTTGCTAAATATCAAAACACAATAGAAGTGAGTCAACTATACAGGTGAGGATCTAGGGGGTAAGCAAGGGGGACAGACTGCCCCGGGCGCTGGGTTAGAGGGAGTGCTGGTGGTGCCGAAAATTTTTACTTGAGAATGAAATGAAAATGAGTGTAAAATAGATACAATATCTACCAAACCACTATTTTGTATTATTATGTCTCAATTTAATATTAATCAGGAATAATTTATTATCTATGTGGTAATATTCATGCTCATTGTATTTTGATGTCTTTACTTATGTTATTATTATTTTCTCAATGTGTTTTAACGTTCTGTTGTCTTTGATTTTTTTCTTTTAAGTGGTTAAGTGTAACACTAGGGGTTACACCTTAACTTCGCCACTGGGGAAAAAAAGTCGCAAATAAATAAATAATTAAAAATATTTAGGCTTTTACTAGTTTTGTATGTTTGTATTTTTATTAACCTTGAACACCATAGAATATTATAAAAACAGTATTTATAATTAGAATGTACACTTAAAACACTTCTAATGGTTGCTAGTAAATATGGGTTTGATGTATTTCTACTAAAATTGTATAGTGTTATTTACGCGAGCACAAAACAACGTATGCAAGATACGTTTATTGCTGTTGGGTTGATTGTACTGATGGGGAAAGAGGGAGGGAGAGGAGGGTGGGTAGAGCAAATCACAATTCTTGCCCCGGACGAAGGAAAGCCTAGGTCCGTTCCTGGGCCTACACACACAATACAGAAATGTCAGCGCCAATGGTATCTATGATATATACTCTACACTGTATTATAGTTCAAACCACATCTGACACGCCTACTATATTGCGTCGTTCATTACTGGTCGGCTTACAGACAATACATTGTCTATTCGACAGAGTTCCAAATAAAAGAGCCTCAACTTACGCAAACGTATTCAAAAGTTTTAATATTATCATCAGAAGTAAACATAATATTATTTTCATATGCGACAAATTATGGTTTGCGTATTTGTGTAGTTTTTATACGGGCAAGACAATGACACTGTATTTTTACGTAATTTTCTTCTTCAGGGCCAGAGAAACCTTCACCAAAATTTTTCTCGAATAACAGTCGAACATATATTTCAGAGTGTTAATGCCGCACTTAGTAACTGTCGTGCGGGAATGTCACCCCCTCTTCCTATCCCTTCAACACTAGCAAACTTATCAGTTTGATGTCGAGCGACGTGAATTAACGCTGTGGGGTCTACTAGATCCTTGCTGAATACAGTACTCCCTTCACACTGCTCGCAGCTGCTGGAACAACTTGCGCGATGTTTACACTACTAGGAGAGAGGTACGATATCGCCTACACGCATCTTCTCTCGGGCGACTAGGACCTCACAGAAGGACAACGTAACTGTGATACAGCCCGGGCTGAGGCGGATTTAGGAAGGGCGTAAGACGATTTAGAGGAACATGGGTGTAATTAGAGGGGCATGGGGTATTTAGATGGCAGGTAAGATTTAGTGGGCTAGAAGGATGTAGTTGGGTAAATTGGGAGATAGTGGTAAATGGGTGCTTAATGGTGCATGGGAGATTTGCGGGTCTTAGGGAATTTAGGGATAGTGGGTAGGGACACATATTTTTAGCGAAAATGATTTTGCCTCACTTTGTTTCAGTGCCTTGCGCGTACATCTGCAGTTCTGCTTCGTGGACAGTAATTGGATATTTTAACTCTCACGAGCCTTGGAATTATATCGGCAAATCACAGACGTGTGGGTGTGGTGTCGCAGGAACGTTATTGTAATTGGCTCAGTCAATTGAGATACGATACACTCTACCAATAACCACGAAGCAGAACTGCAAATGTGCACTTAAGGTACTGAAACGAACTGAGGCAAGGTTCTTTTCTCGATAAACAGGGTCCCTAACAATGAATTGCTTGCGTTTAAGTGATTTTTACTATTGACTCAGCGCTCTCCAGTAGGTATCATAAAATTAAGGCACAATTGAGAAAGTAACACGAAATTACAGGTGTTTGATTTATAGTTTTTGTCTAAAAGATAATACACTTTTCCGTTTTTTTTTGTTCCAATGGGAGTTTACAATTTGAATTGAATTTGAATTATAAACTCCCATTGCAACAAACATTTGAATATCTCATCAATGCCCGGTATGGACCCGGTATGCATTTATCAGTAAGACAGCTGGAAAAGAATATGATTCTTCAACTTGTGTTGTCTTTGTCCTTTGTTTCTTATCCACTGCTTACTTTTTTGTCTGATTCCATCTTTCTTTCATTTTGGAAATCTGGTTCTATTTGTGTCTGGGTGTTGTGTCGATATTCGACTGAATTCTACCCTTAGAATTCTTCGTCTTAAAAAATAAAACCTGACAGAATTCCTCTGGGATTGCTTTTTTCTCTGTTTTTGGGTGTGTTTTACGTCTGTTTTTATTCCTTTTTTTTTTTTACTTTGTCATCCAACACAAGTTTGATCAGCAAAACATGAGCAATGGTGTATGGCCACAAACCAATAAACGCAAACAATTTTTCCGGGTGCCTATGTATAGGTGTGAGGTCAAGGTCGAGATGAGGATGGGCAGAAGCCGGTATAGAGGTACCAAAACAGCGACGAAGGACGGATGAATGAAGTGGTGGAGGAAGGTGAGGGGCATGGTGTGTCTCGTGAATATTGTAGCTGCGTTGTGGGTCGCACAAACATACATCCTTCCCCGCAGCGGCCTCTTATTGGCCAGTCGACCTGCCTCCGCCGTATCGACACGCGTCATCCTCCGTGCGTCACCTCATGGAATATGCTAGCGTGCAGAAACACGATTGTCGTCTACAATATAGCACGGGGTCGCCTGCCAATCAGCAACAGAGTAGAAAACTGCCGAGCTATTAGCAGACCGCACACGGCAGTCACTCGCATAACTTTTAAGGGGTCTGCCTACCTGCGCTTCAAATGTGTTTCAGCGAGTTACGAGTATTCTTTTTTTACGAAACTATTTAACGCGTATTATATTTGTATATCTACAGAAAGAACACATATTTAATACTATGTCGCTATAGTTTTAAAATTTCGACACTTTTATTAGAAATTTCTTTTTCATGTCCCTCAAAATTTCCAGATTTCCGTGTCTAAAAAACTAACAATCGGACTTGAAAAATGCAACTATAGAAACAAACGTCAGACCTTGAACTACGCTGCCCATAAATACTTGTCTTGGGGTCCTATTGGCAAGTCACACAGCATGATGGCACAATAACCTTATTATGATTGGTGCAGCCAAATGAGAGACGTCACTCCACACTGACACGCTACTAATAACCATGAAGCACAGGTGCCGATGTGCACGTCAGACATTGCAGAAAAAATGTGCAAAAATCTTTTTTTCCGACAAACTCGTGGTCACAGACCATAGATAGTAATACAGACGTGACATAACGCGTCGGCTAATTTGAAACGGACGATATTCACCGCTTATTAGCTGCTCAAGGCTTCAGATACCAGCCCCATGTCTGTTTGACTACTGGATCTTATGGCAGGTCAGGTCAGGACAGGCAATGCTGTTGGAGAGGTAAAAGAAGCGTTAAAATGACCATTCTAGACAGGGTTTCCAGATTTATGACCGCGGCCTTCTAGTAAAGATGGCTATGCCTCTACACATTTGCAATCGGCCCTTGACTCACTTGACACATCCTGGAGGGTGCTGGGCCAATAACAAACCAGCAACCAAATTCAGACCCAATCACGTGATATCACTAGAGACCCCGAAATTTTCGTGGGTTCAACAACCAGCAGGCTGGACTTCACAGTCCTGTATATACTATGTCCTCAGATACTTGTACATTGTCTGCTGCTCCAGTGAGTGGACAGTTGTACATGTGACAAGGTAGCACAGGAGTCAGTGAGTTTTTACATGCAGGTCCGCTATTGGTTCACAATCATCAAATAAAAGTTCCACCAACACTCACCCAAACTCGAAAGTAATGAACGTGCATAGGAGTTTTAAAATCTAACGTATTTTCAAATGAATCCGTGAAATGTCCGGGTCTCTTAGATATGACAGTGTCAGCCAGCAGCCAATCAGAAGTCGCCGTGTTCTTGAGTACGCAGATATTCCTGGAGGCTATTCCACAGGTCAGCGAATCCGCGAATTTTTCCCGTCTCTAGAGATGGGTATTGGGCGACGACGGAATGTAAGAATGGGGGAACCTGAACAACCCCGATCAAACCCGTCAGACAATGGCAGCTTCTGCCAAGTTTCTTACGTGCGAACAATTTCAACGCAGAATATGTTTCGACGGTACAGATGTGTACAATGCACTTTTAGCTTTAATATAACGTCATAAAATGACAAGGTCACCTCTGAATACATCACAGAGACTAGTTGTCGGCTAGAAGACTGCTCGTCAGTTCAGTGACTTGTGTCTAGAGGCTAGTTTGAGGCGTGATGCCCGTGTTATGTCGTCCTTACTTCTTCTGCAATTATAGGCGGCCACCTTAAGAATACTGTGTACTGGTTTGAAATGTCCGCGTTTGACGCGTGGGAACAGCTGAGCGATAAGAGCCATAGTACCACTCTCGACCATAGGCACATGGTCTCTATTCTCAGCGCGCTAAACCGGCGTGCAGTGTTTTCGTAGAACTCATTTTCCTGCGGGACTTTAAGCGGTGACCCTAACATTTTATTTTTGCATATTATGAAGTAAAGACCAATGCACGCGCCTCATTTTGCAATTTACGAATTCAGGTCGTATTTTCAAAGTTACAGCAGTCTAAAAAAAAGCCGTTTTTAGCCATTTTCAGAAGCCCAAAAATCACGTTACTAACAAGCATACTGAATTTTCAAAAAGTGGCATACGTAGTTTCAAGTGGGTGTTCTTTTCATAGATAATAACAATAAGAATAAGTTCGGCGGTTTCGCGTGAACATGTATTCGCGTGACTCGCCACAAGACCGTCCAACGTCTAGGTACACAGTCCTCTTAAGAGTGTTCACATGGCAGAAGTGAATAATTTTATATATTTGTACAACATAGTGTTGGTTTTATGGACGTTAATTGTGATTACAATTTCCACTTGTGAAAAATGTTTTAAGATCCATAGTCTTCCCATAGCGACATGTCAAAGTAAAAAATTTCAGGTTACGGGAACATGCTAATAAAAAAACTAACTGACTTACTCAAATGGCATCATTTAATCTGAAATTAGATAGTATAGGTCATATGTTAGAATATTTAATTACACACAACCAAGTTCCTTTGTATTTTTTAGAAATGGCCAAATATAAAGAAGTCTATCGTTATATTTAGAATTTTTTTTAAATACAAAGGTATTGCCTTGTGTGATTTTAAACCTTTTAGCACATGACCCTTACTATATCATTTCAGTGTAAATTATTTCATTTGTGTAAGTCAGTTGGTTATTGTTATCAGCATGTTCCCGTAAATTAGTAATTTTGACTTTGACCTGTCGCTATGGGAAGACTATGAGAGTTAAAATAGTTTAGAAATGTGGAGAATGTAGTCAAAAGTAACACCTATAAAACTAACACTACGTCGTACAAATATAAAATTATGAATTTTTGCCATATGAACACCCTTAACGCAAGTCCTCCCTCTCATCTCCTCAGCAAGATGTTTTGTTGATTGCCTTTCTCCACAGTAAGGACTCTGATTTATTACCGTCTGCCTTCTTAACAGTTTCTTTTTCTTCTCCACATCATGCCACGTCCAGTACTCTCCAGAATGTTTTCCAATAAATCGTGTTCCAGTCATAACGGTTAGAGAAACGCATAACAAAAAAATTTCACGCGAAAAAAATTCCTCCCGTCTCTTTCTACGCTAGATTCTTTATGCCAGCAACTTTTCAACTCGGTATTGATTGGCGTGGAGTGTAATCTAGAGCGTATCCTCGCCTCCCGGGTGGAGTACATTTTCGTCGCAGGAGATTTTTTTACCCCCTTCAGCGTCTGTCGGTAAGTGGATTTTTAAACAGTCGTGTTCGGGAAGTTTGGATTTATCGCGGGTGTCGATGAGGAAGTGTGAGAGAGGGTTGGTACCCCTTATCCCTCTGCCAGCCCAGGGTCCCAGCTAGGGGAAGAGATCTGGCGGCTTTCCAGGGCTTCCTGTCGTACTTCGTGGTGTCGCCTCTCTTTTACCACCGAACTGAGCTCCTCCCGCCAACAATGGAAAACAAAACTAACCAAACATGTATATATTTTGTTTAGGTCGCAAAATATATAGAGAGAGCAAACCTTCCCTGCTTCAGGATACACAAAAACGATTATTTGAAAGATAAAACAGTTATTTCTAATAGAAAAAGAATTTTAATCGAAAATTAATTATTTTGTCGGATACTTGTTAGAAAAGTTGTAAAACTGTAAAAAATTTTTGTCGCGAAAATTGTTGTTAAGTTCAGTAACAGAAATAGCCTAGGTTAAACATTTTAATTGTGATATTTATAGAAGATAACTTATCGCTGGAAAACTTGACTGTTTGCTGGATTTCATCGTATATTCAGCTCAGGGGCGTCTTTAGGGCAGGCAGGGAAGGGGGCAAATGCTCCCCCCCTGGATTTATAATTTTAAGTATATACATTTTTTTTGTTTTGATAATTAAATAATGCTAATTTAAGCACATAAAACTGAAAATTTATTATTAAAGTTTATAATTTATACATGCTTAATTAATAAAAAAGATGCGATAAGGTCACTGTTGCCTAAAAAAAAATCTTGCCCCCCTTCCCAAGGAAAGCCTGAAATTACGTCCCTGGTTCAGCTTATCAAAAGATTAGTGGCTTTAGCTTGTGCATGGAGCTGTTGCCCTATTTGACTGAGCCAATAAGAATCCCGCTATTGTAATATTTGATGCCTGTTATTGGTCTGCAGACAACTACGTTGTGGAAGTCATACACGTTGCGAGAAACTACAGTGTTTTCAAGGGTATGCTGTCACGAAACATTTTCACGCAATATCATCCTCTCCAGTGACCTTATATTTGATACGTTGGTCACTTATTGCCGAATGACATGCCTGCTCTCTATTGGTAACCTAGTGAACTCTGTGTAGAGAGGCTTCCCAATATTGTGAAGCCCGCAACAAGGTCCCGATGTTAAAGTATATCACGGTGTGTGGTCGATGTAACCTAAATCAACAACATAAGTCGTCTGCTGTGCAAAACGTGAAAAGCAACAAAACTGGATTTTCTTGACCAACAAGATAATTTTTATGTACGTACATTACGTTTAGTGTATTACGTATTACTAGAGAAGGTGATTTATCGCGGGAAAAGTTGACTGTTTGCTAGGCTTCAATGTAATGTATTCATTTCCGACGCTTATATTTCGTTACTGGCGAGTCCCTACTTGACTGGGCCAATGATAATTCTTGTGCGCTACGACTGGACGCCTGTGATTCGTCTGTAAACAGCTATATTGTGCTACATAACCGCCGGCCAATAATACATGACGCAGGACGCTACATTGATTTGCAGAATACGCTGGCAGAAAACATTCTCGCGATTTCCCACCATCTCTACGTATTACATATTATGTGGTTTAGTTGAGAAAATACGTTACCTATAAAACTAAATTGCAGTTATTTGTAGACCCGCGATTCTGTGTCGAAAATATTTTTGCACCATATGGTTTCAATGCCAGGATTGAAAATCTGCAGCTTTGTTTGATGGTAGGTGATTTAATATTTTAATTCCCACTTGTCTTGGGTCTCTACTGGCAAATCACAGACGTATGATGTCTCAGTGGTTTATTCTGATTGGTGCAGTCAAATGAGAGACTTGTCTGAACAAAGACACGCTGCCAATAACCATGAAGCACAGCTGCCAATGTGCACGTCAGGCAATGAAACACAACTGCAAAATTATTTTCTCCATATAATCGTGGTTATAGTTGTTAGTTACAGCGTAACTAGAACATACAGAAATGTTTTTTATATTAGTATCCTATAGGTTTCATATTTATGGTATTATCAACAAACATTCTTAAGGTCGATAGTTAGTCAATATTATAACCCTTTTTAATTTGAAAAAAAAAATAAGCTACGTAATAAAAACAAAATTATAACATGTCTACGTTATGGTTTAACGATGCCTGCTACCGTTTGGGATATAACCTATTAGCAAAGCCAGTTAGCAAAAATAAAAAACCAGGAATTCTAGATAATAGTATTTGCCAAGTTTCTGAGCAAAATATTTTTGTTCGAATAACGTATTTCTTGAGAACCATCTGTGACGCTGAAATCTCGTACATTTAATTTCAACTCAAGAGATTTCGCTTCGAAGGTGGGGGAAGAAGTGCACTCAAAAATTTAATGGTTTCAATAGTTTTTATATTTGTCCGATATATTGTTTGTTTGGTATACATATTTTTATGACTATTTTTACAGTGTTGAATATTTTCTAGCTTTCGTAGTTTTTGTATAGTTGCATATCAAAGCTTAAATTTGCATAACATGATTTTATACAATAAACGTAAACCAATTGGATTACAGAAACAAAATAATTCATACACATGAACAGTGCCACAGACTACGTCAAGACATGTATAAAACATTGCATTGAAATTTTTTGAATATAAAAAATATTGCAGAGAAGTATTGTTTTTATTTTTTATTTTTAATTCAGTTGCTTGTCAATAATACAAAAATTATTCAGTGCTATTTTTCCGTACATGTCTAGATGGAGCCAGTGGCACTGTTCTTCAGTGTGAATAATTTCAGTTCTGTAAATCAACTGGTTTTCGTTTGTTGTGTAAAACCGATTTATGGAACTTTTGACACTGACATACCATTTCACAAGAATATGAAAGCTAGAAAAGTTTCATTACTGTAAAAGGTAGTGACGATGTATGTCTACAAAACAAAGCATACCTCGTACAGATTTAAATATTACATAAACAATTTTAAAAATTCCAGGGAACCCACCTTAACAAATGTATCATTCTGGGTAAATGTTTCTAAACTTTCGTTTTATAGTTTTATCACATTGACTTTCGAAATCGTGTGTATTTGAAGTCATATTTTTAGCGTTTGTTTATCTACCATACTCTGTGAGATCACGACTGAAGAAAGTATGGGCGAGGATCTGCGTGATAGCGGACCGCGGTCGTTCAGACGACATGCACATGTACAGTCTGCTCATGTGCGTGCAGTGTTGCCAGCTTTTCTGAAACAAAACTCCCTGCAGTTCACTTTGATAATTTCCTTCAGGGCAGCCCCACATAAAAAAAGTTTTCTTCAAGTTTCCCAGTTCTTTTCTGGTTTATATCTTTCTCTTCAACGTTGCCAGCCCTGCTGCTCCAATGTCACATATAATCACTTGACGTAAAAAGTACAAACCAACATCCAGATATATTATAGTAAGAAATACTGCGCTGATCCAGTAGCCAACACAAAACATGACAATGATAATATCTAAACCAATACAACGGAGACGTCCGTTCCTGTCACACACACACACACACCAATTACACAGCCGAAATTTTCCCTTCAATAGTTTGTTTTATGCAGACAAATCACAAGTAAAAAAATTACTATTTTTCTCCAAAAAATCTCTGCGATTAGCTAAATATCCCTCAATCCCTGTTCATGCAAAAACATTTACACGGAGGGATTTACCCCTCAACCTGGCAACACTGTATGCGTGAGGGAGGAAGATGGACGGCTCGAGGGCAGCGTCAAGGGCTGACGGAGGACCTGCAGGGATGCCAATAACACGGCTGCCCGCGTCACCAAACCCACAATCAATAAGGACAAGTGTTGGGTGCGATCCTGCAGCCACGGGTGGCTTGTTCACGGAGAATTGAGTTGCCCCGTCGACAACCCTGCCGCCCCCTCTAGCAACCCCCCCACGTCGTGGGGGTGGTGCGTGTGGATCGCAATTAGCACCACGGCCCCACCCGCAGCCCTCCCGCGCCGACACTGGGGGAGGCCGCAGTCACGCCAACCTTCCCACGAGACAACGCAGCTTCCACGTTTCTGCTGCTCTTGCGATAGTTGAAATTGTAGGCTTAAACGAGAGCAGATATAGGTGGTTCGGGATAACGTGAGCATTAAACATTTAACCTTTAAAAATATCCCTAGCCGCTTCTGCATATAATTCAACATTAACTATAGTTGCCTTACTACTTGTATGGTTGGCAGCGAAATCACGCAATATAGTTCCACATGTTTTCCTATTTAAATTCAACCATACTGAATGAAAAGCAATCAAAATCGACATAATTGTATTTTATATACATAATAAACAGTGACGTCTCTAGAGAGATGAGACATTTCCCGTAGTTAGCCGTTACACGCGGAAAGATACTAATTGGCTTAAAATATAACTTTAGCAGGGCTTTTTTTGAGTGCTCACTTTATCCCGAACCACCTATATCACAATTATTTTTGGCAGTTTTGTTTAAAATGGTTTTTGCTGCGGTAGCTAATTTTTCAAGACAAGGAATTACATGGGTTCGACTAATAAGTAGGGCCACGATTCTGGTAGCAGCTTAGACTTCTCAGTCCTATACACGCACCGGCCACAGTCGAGTATTCATTGGCTTCTTAGCGTACAAGAGGGCACCACGTGAGTTCACAATTATTTATTTCCTTATTACTTACTGGTTGCAGTCATAAAATGTGTATCAAAACAACTGTTGTCCGATCACAGTAATGACAGTGAAGTATACATCATTGACGTTCAACCTGACCTGGAATCACTACGCGAAATAACCGTGCCTAGGGACAGGCAAATTGCGCGAATTCAATGACCTGCAGGCTTGAATCGATTGTACTATATGAATACTCAATCCCCAACCATTTGTCCACTAGCCGCTATTCACAGGAACAACAGCTAATGAACGAATAGACGGGGCTTGAGTATGCATATTACAGTAGATTCTAGCCTACAGGTAATTGAATTCGCGAAATTTTCCAGTCTCTAATCGTGCCACTACACGTCAATTAATTAAATTACGTCAGTTACATAATCAGTTAAACTCATTGTATTTACTGTCCCGGAAAAATAGCCAACATAGTGAAAATAATTTTAAACAATACTGCCAAACATATTTGTGATATTTGTTCTTGTTTAGGGTTAAATAATAATTATCTTGAGAATACTATAAGCAGGGCAGCATGATCCTAAAGTAGGGCATCCCGACCATGCTGGAGTAAATTTTTTAAATATTTATTTTGGTTACTTAGAAACCCTTATTTAAGATATTTAACTATAGTGCTACTGTAAAAACATATTACCTTGCGATAGATTCATTGGCCCATAACATCTGTCCAATAATAAAGGACGAGTTAGTCAAACTAAATGTATACATCTTACATACCTTCGCGCCTTTTCAAAAGTAATCAAGTAATGTATGTATAAAAATTAGTTGCTGAATTAGAAGGCATTTGCATGGTGTCAAAACGCTGCAGTAAAAAAATTTTTCTAGTAATTTCAACGAATAAATATCATTATTCTAAAATGAAAAATTCAATACCTTTAAGTACGTATGGTTTATGGGATTGGATGGAATACCCCATTGAATCTTGATGAGCACCAAAGTTGTAACTCTTGGATGAAAATGTCGGCAGTAAAATATGTCACATCAATCGTTTAAAAACGAAACAAACAAAAAAATCACGACAAAAAGAAAAAGTATTTAAAAATATTATTAAAATTTAAATTAGTCTTTATGTTGTTACGACTGCTAAACATCCATTCACAACCAACACTCAGCGTACGTACGTAGATAAAAGATAGAATGTTGAACAAATCCAGTCACGTACAATACGTACGCAAGCTACGTGATCACGTACAATACGTACGCAAGCTACGTGATGATGTGTATGCTGACATGCATAATCAGTGGTTCTACTTTTACACGTACGTACGCGTGCTAAGGGTTGGTTGTGAATCCAGCTTTACACAGTAAAAAAAATTGTACATTTATAAGGAAAATCTTGTAAACTAATATCAGAACATTATCAGTCAGGTAATAAAAGTGAGATGTCCGAAACCTTTTCAAGTGGTTATACATATTGTGAACACCTTTAGGAACTAGTAAAATAAATGGAAAAGAGTAAATTTTTCGATTTAAAACAAAAAAACATTGAAGACCAGACAAATTTTACAAAACATTTCGTAATTTTACAAAAAAAAATTTTAGAAACTAGTTAAAAAAAAAAATTGTAACTCTACAAACAGTTGTTGTAAATTGAACCAAATATTAGCAGTAAATATACAAAATTTGTTTGTAGATTTACAGAAAGGTTTGAAAATATACAAAGAAATTTGTAGAAGTACAAGTTTTTTGTAAATATTACAAAACATTCCTGCAGTGTCACAAAATTTTTTTTTGGAAACAGGTTTCCAAAAAACCTTAAAAAAAATTTTTACTGTGTACGCACTACATGCTATGGCTTGGCGCCTGCAGAGTGCGTGCCGGTTGGGGAACTTTCACACTATTATTCACAGAGAGATTACACTTCGAGCATCCGTATACTCTCTACAGTCAAGTGAACATGTTTACATCTTTGTTAATATATTTTCTTTCATTAGTTTGTATACGTAGTTCACTTTAAAGTGAGCACTGCTCAACATTTATAATAATTAAAAAAATCTATTTATTACGGCAAACAAGTACAATTTTGGGAGTTTTGAAATGTTTACACTAGTTTTTAGTTACATGGAAGTTTTCGATTTGAAATTAGGAAAAATATAGACATAATGGCTCAGAGAAAGTTGTAAGCAATGCTCAGTTTATTCTGAACAGCCTATATAAGAGCAGTAATTTAAATAACACCCAACTCAAAAGTTTAAGTCAAAGACCACCACAGAAATACATTTTTACGTATTATTCATGGCGATTTAGTCTTCGAATGAACTGACTAGACCGTACTTAGTTTATAAGTTGCAAATTATTGTTTCTGTTAAACCGTTCTTTATCAGACACTGACAGAAGGTCTCTGAGCCAGTATAAAGCTAGCATGATAGCAAGTACCAACTCCTGGTTTTGTGTAGGCTATCCTTGACTGAGGTTGTTGGGTCTGAAGTACGTGATGGCCAACATGATCAATACTCGAAAGTAAAAAAAGACTCCAGTCTGGCTCACAAATGTCTAGAACTGTTATCTTATCAGACTTTGGAGATATAGTCTATGTTTGGCCTGTAGACTCCACTCGTGTCCCGTGGAGGTCACCGTGCTGCCCTTGACTAGCGCCTAGATCTAGGACCTCTAAGCACAGTGGCGCATGCGCAGTAACACCTTACTCTCCACTCGTCCCTTCTCTTTCCAACCACCATGCTCTCTCACTCTCCAGCCTTCCCCTCCCTTCGCCAACCATACTCCCCTCACACGTATTCACACCAAATTGTTCACACCGTACGGAGGCTAACCTATGGAGTATGAAT
>PNEQ01031722.1:0-44596 GCA_003012365.1 Medauroidea extradentata
AATTTCTTATTTTTAACATAAAACTTGGTGTAGTAATGGTATTTCGATGAAAACTATTGCAATGTGATCGTGATACAATGACGAGGAGAATGAATGGTCGCAAGACATAGTTATTATTGCACATTAATTTATGATGGTTGACACTGATGACTATTGAATATACTAAATCGGGGTGGCGACCATATGGGCCTGTCACAAACTATGTGAACTAAAACTGTTTCGTAAGAGTGAACTATATTCAAAAATATCGTGTAAAAACACTATTTCATAGTAATGTAAAATTACGATTGTATCGCACTTGAATACCCTTAAGGAACGGTGCGTTCCAGATCCTACATTAGAGACCGCTAGTGCCGTAAACCGAGTATACTTACCACTAATGCGGGAAACTATGAACCGCCAAAAATACTAAATTTTACAAGATATTTGGTAATCGGAAATTGGATAATAGCTGAGTAATTGAAATGTCAGTTAATAAGTGATGGTGACGTAAATATTGTGACAATGAAAAATACAGGGAATGGCAATTGGCGTTGGCGTTTTTAGAGAACGATAATAGCATTCGACTTAAGCTATTTTAAGTAGCCAATGGAAAAACCTGCACGAGGGCAGCAGGAGCCGAAATAGAACCTGCGTTCCCTAGCTGTAAGTTCAACATGTTACCGATATATCGCATCGCTCAGAAATGTATTTTAAAAATTAGTCTGTTACATTCAGGTAACGATTATTAATTATTCACCAATCAACACAGAAACATATTGGTTGTGTAGATGTATCCATGCTGGTGGAATGAATACCTAGATTTCGATATGAATTTGCCATTAATTTGGTACGCCAGTTGTTGGCAATAACGTTATTAAAGTTTTCCGGATTCTGATGTTTAATGTACTGACAAATACTTTCGATCCTCAATCGCAACCAAATTTCACATATATTCAGAAAGGAGAGAAAAAAACTATTCAATTTCCCTCACACTAAGAAAATAAATAGATAATTATGTGTAACAAACACTATTATAAATGAAACTCGTAAATTTACTTTTAACAACTTTCTTGCCTGCCCTTCACGTGCGTTGCAGCATGTTACTACTATTCTCTTATTAACGAAACTATTTAACGCTCATTATATATGTGTATCTACGAAAAGAAAACACACTTCAAACTATGTCGCTATAGTTTTAAAATTCGACATGTTTATTAGAAACATTATTTTTTAACCTTTCAAAGCGACCAAAAACGGCTTTTCCAGACTACCGTATCTGGAAAATTTGCAATTAGATTCGAAAAACATAACTATAGAAACAAGCGTTCGATTTTGAACTACGCTACCAATACATAAAAATAAAAAAATGAGTTCACCGCCGTAAGTCCGATAGGAAACAGGATAACAGTAAAGCACACAATGCATTACGTATATCAGTCAGTGGCACCCTTAACGCTCCTGCCTCATACACACGAACACAGCCTACCTAGGAAGGCCCCTTAAGATCGTTTAAAGGGGTCCCAATGTCCCACCTTCAAACAATGGAGTTACAAAGTTTTACAATTAAGGTAACACAATAACACAATCCGATGCTGTACATTTCCCAGTCGTCCAGTCAGGTGCTACAGAGTGGTTGTTCTTAACCTTTTATTTATGGTCTATAGGACGTAATTAGATGTATGGATTGCAATTTTCAGAGACAGTATTGATTTTTAATAGATTCATAAACGTTATATATGTGCTTTATATTACATTTTCAAAAATATAAATTTTTCTTGCAAAACAGCAGTTTTTATATACGTTATATTGTTTTATGTTTTTGACCTCTAAATTTTACTGTGTGTGTTTTGTGATGGGCAGGTAGTATAAGTGTTAACTTATGTGCAAAAAAGTATAAAGCAATAGTAAAAAAGAAGAATGATGATAACAATAATATGTATGAAGTTCAATGAGGCCAAAGTGCTGGATGGTTTCCTTAAGGGCGCATTTCACCTCAGTTATAAACGTTTTTATTTATTTTTACATTTGTATCAGATATTTATTTACTTATTTTAAACATAAATTCTGACTATATATACCTATATGGAAATTTTTGTATCTCTCATAGTTTTTGCATAATGAGTCAAAAACGTTAAAATTTGCACTTTACAGTTTTATGTACGTCACTAAAACAAACTTACATAACGAACCGAAAAAATTCACAGTGTAGAACAATGTTGTAGGTTATGATTTGACATGTATAAAAACCAAAGTAAAATATTTTTGTATTTAATAAAAAATACTGAATTGTGAAAAAAAATAAACATTTCAACAAATTTTTAAAAATACAAAAATATTATTTTATTTTTTATTTTTATATATGTCAAATCATAGCCTGCAACATTGTTATTCACTGTGATTTTTTTCGGTTTGTTATACCAGTCTGTTTTAGTGGCGTACATAAAACCGTAAAGTGCAAATTTTTACGTTTACGACTCATTACGCAAAAACTATTAGAGATACAAAAATTTGCTTAGAGGTGTATACCTATAGTCACAACTTGTGTGTAAAATAGGATAATAAATATCTGGTGCAAATATAAAAATAAATAAAAATTGAAGATGAACTGCGCCCTTAACAAAGGCTATTGCTGACTTATCTCCCAACTCCTGTCATTGTACAAAGTTTTATGCCACCATCTCTAATGACTGTCGACTAGACGTAAGGCCCACTTACATTACCGTACCTTATAATTAACATGCAGTGTTTTGCAGCAAGTGTCGACCGGTCTGTAGTTAGTGTTTGTGGTAGAGAGAACACATACGTGCAAAGATGGAGAGAATAGTGTTGACTGTAGGAAGTGCTGCTGGCGCTGTTTCTACTGGTGGTAGTATGCATACTACTGTGGCTGGTGTACGTACTGCTGAGGAGACATGTCCCGCCAATCTTCAACTACATCAGGTCCCGTTACATTACGTGAGTAGCTGTAACATCTAGCTTCTACCGCGATCAGTAACACTTATATCTTCACTGCAACCAGGCTTTCAAGCCAGATATCTAGTGCTGACACTGTCACTATCCAATCTTAACGTCGCCTGCATCTTGTCACTGAATATTTGGACACTGTGTTACGTATCTTACTTAAACGATTCAATGTATTGTGCTGACATAACGAGGGCATAAGTAGTTCTTTATTTGATTTGTTAGAGTCTACTATTTCAATTCAAATTTATCCTGGACTGAAAGATACAATTATATATTACTTTTAACACACCCATAAACTATTCTAGTAGAATTGGGAAGAAACTATCTTTACCATTCGCTGAGACAGTCTTACACGTATAACAAGACATTTTCTTAAAAATTGATTTAGTTGAAATAAATAAAGATTTAGTGCCTGCCCCCCTGAATCATTATACGTGATAACGCAAAAGTGGTCGGGTTTGTTCCGGGATTGCAAAATTAGGGTCTTATACTTTAAAGAAGTTAAATAATCACAGAAAAGAACAAGAAATGTACTGAAATGTAACTAGGAAAAAAAAGTATGTTGGTCTCTGTAATTATAAATGTTTTCCACTTCGGTGCAAAACTTTGCCTAAAAGATATGCATGTAACATATTCAAAGAAGTTCCACTTCATGTTTATGTGCAAATATACGTTAAAACTGTATAGTTGCATTTTAGCCATAGTTCAACCAGACCATTCGCCTCCTACCAAGGCGATCAGGGTTAGATTCCCGGTGGGGTCGGTCCCGGATTTTTGCATGTAGGAATCGTGCCGGGCGATGCTGTTGGTCAGCAGATTTTTCTCGGGATTTGCCATTTCCCCCGCCCTGACATTCCAACGCTGCTCAATACTCACCTCATGCCACCCCTAATCAGGTTTAAAAATCTCGATGTTAAGAGCTGACAAAATCTCTCACTTACTCCAAGTCGTCTTCACTTCCAAGTCCATTCTTTACTCCTGAGTTCTGGCTAAATGCCACGATAACTCTCTACTTGACAATCGGTGTGCCTTGTAGCTGGCTGCGAAGATGCCCGGATAGTTCTCACACTAGTTTGTCATAAGCCGAAATTTCTAGGTGCTGGGATAATGTTCCCCCACAGCCCAGGCACAAGCGTTTCATGGACGTCCTGTCGGTGTCTGCCCCATTGATCGTCCCGAACAGAATCCTTAGCTTCTCAACCTTCGTAAAGTGCCAGTCGATCAACTTGGGCAGCCTTGAAATTAGCCCAATAGCCACTGTGACAAATCCTGTACACCACATAATTAAGGGTCTTCCAAGTTTTTCTGAAGCTTGGAGCACATCCCTTATACTTTATGGGTCGTACAAATACACCAGATATTCTTCTTGAAATCGCTTAGTAGATGTTATTCGATCATATCGTGCCTTCATTATGTTGCTATTAATTCTGAGATGCTGCTGGAAATATTCATGTGTACTCACTAACCTCCTATGTAGTTCACTGGCTTATTCTTTGTTGGATACCTCATCTTCGGGCAGTCTTACAAACAGTAGGTCACTTGGGAGGCGGAGCTCTCTCCCAAATGACATCATTGATAGGTGTTACCTTTGTAGATTCGTGAACTGCTGAACGATAGGCTATCAAAAATAATGGCACTTTGTAATCCTAGTCAATTATGGTTTATGACACGAATATTGATAGGTACAGTTCCAACGTGCATTTAAGCCTTTCGACGTTTCCATCTGACTGAGCATGCAGTAATGTGGTTCGGGTCTCCCTTATACACAGAAGGCTGATAGCCTCTTAGATCTAGACGGGTTCCAAATTTCGTACTTGATCTGAGTGTAGCATAAGTGGTACTATATACCTCGATAAGAGATGTCATTTGGAGCATCGGCCACTATACAAGCTTCTTGGTTTGGGATCGGTATTATCTGCATCAACTTAGTAAAGAAGTCTTACGCTTCAAGGATATATCAATTTCCCTTTTTAGTGGTTGATAAGAGTCCCAGTATATTCACAGCGATACTTTCAAAGAAAGTATCAATGTTATATTTCTGTAGATGACTTCTTTTCTTAATTCTCGGCTATTTTATTGTAACAAAGGTATCACAAATGTAACATAAGTACTCCACATCCTTCCGACAATGGAGACAATTGAATCTCAGGCGAACATTGTCGAGAGTCTTGTTAGTGCCAAAATAACCATGAGTTACAATGTTATGCAGTTCCTCCTGCACTTCTGAAATCATACAGTCTGGCATGACAAGTTGAAACTCTATTTGTTTTCCATTGTTATTCTCCCACTTCCTATAGAGCACACCATTTCTAAGAATGAGTGGATTCCATGGTGCCCAATAGGAACTGATTTTAGCTCTTAGACTGGATATATCATGCCATATCGGTAAATTGGTTCGTTTCTCTCCACCTCCATAGAGAGCGCATATTGTGGAAAATTCAAATGGTCCGTCGTGGTTTTATCATCATGTCATAATGGTGTCTGGTTACCAGAAGTATCTTCTCGAATCTCGTACAGTTATGGTCTCTTTGTTCCGCACTTCTTAGCATTCTCAATGTTGACAAGATGGTTCACAGGGTCCCTGTAAGAGAGTATTTGAATTGTTAAGACGGCCAGATCTGTGCTGTATTTCGAAGTTACAATTCTGAAGACGTTGTATCAAATGTGCTTTATGTCCTACTGTATTAATGAAATTTAATAAACATCGTAAGGAAGTGTGACCAGTATACATCACATTGTGTCTGTCATTACGATAGGTATGATACTCTAGCAGGGAATCGCCTTCACAACTGCTAAAATTTTTCTACGAGTGACACAGTAATTCTTTCTGGATCATGAAGAACTTTGTTGAAATACTCCAATGGCAATTCCTCTTCTCCCTGAACTTTTAACCACATAGCACCACTACCAACATCGGTATCACATGAATCGTGGATGAACTTACCCTTACTCTTTGGAAATCCCAAGGCTGTATGTGACGTCATTTCTTTTCGCCATGCAAAAGCAGCTTCACATTCAGAGGTTAAATAAAATGTTCTTCTTACTTCTATAAATATATGCAGTGTCATAGCAATTTTTGCTAACCAATGCACAAAAAAATGGTAAAATACACACATGCCTAGGAAATTTCTTACTTCTTTTATGTAAGTTGTCAAGGCCAATATCTTTTGTCTTTGGTCTTCTTAGTGTATATCTCTATACTATCGACCGACACATGTCCTAACAAATTAACTTTCTACTATAACAGGTTAAATTTCTTAGGAAAACATTTCAGGATGGCCACAAAACTTTCTGGAACAGGGCTTCACGGAAAGTCATATGTTCTTCGAATGTTTTGTTGAAGACAACAATATCGTACATGTCAGCTTGGCAGAAGACTTGTGGGTGGACCTTCTCCATTAGGCATTCAAAGGTAGCAAGAGCACTGTGAAATTCAAATGGCATAACTTTGAACTACTAGGAAAATTATTCTTGGATACAAAAGGTTGTCTTTCGCCGATCCTCTGGGATTTTTTCACACTGCCAATATCCACTCTTCATGTCCAAGGTCGAAAACAATGGAGCTCCTGCTAGGCTGTGTAGGATTTTGTGTACTCAAGGCGGGGCAAAGGTATCTTGTTTCGTCACTTTATTCAGCTGGTGGTAACCAACACAAAATTTCAGGGACCCAGCTTTTTTCGTAACTAACACTATTGGAGAAGATTGTATGCTGACTGAAGGTTCTATCAGGAAGGTGTCTACGGGGGTTGTTTTATTGGGTGAGCCTCGCCTGTGCCATTGCAATGGCATGTTACATTGTTCCTGCATAGGTCATTTGGCCCAGACGAGAAGGAATTCTGATTAATCTATAATATTTAAGCTATAGCTTTCTCCTGGCACCAGTTATGGTTCATATTGGTTCTCCTCAAGAGTTTATCTAACGCTTCGGTTAATACCCACCATTATTGGAATGCACTAGGGCTTCAGGGGTATTGGGCAAAATTTGTGAAACCTTATAACAAATTGCTATTAAGCGGCCCCCTCTTCAAGCTTGACAGCTTGGTCGGACAAGTTTATCACCACAACTGGAAAACTGTCAGATAAAGCATAAAGTAATGACATAGCTGAAAGGATACCATCTAGCAGTCTGCTTTTTTTAATCATGTATTTGGTCAGCTCTTCATGTCTGACAAAATTTCCTTGTATCGGTCTGGGATAACTACTTCACTTGAAGAAGGTACTGATGTGGATTGGAATACTGTGCAATTTGCTGGTGAGGACGTTATTCACGAGACTATACTACTTCCCGGCATTGAGTACCTGCAGTACCACAAGTCGAGAATCTAAAGTTCAGCTCCGCAGCCTACACAACACGTCTAGTACCAAAAGGCATCCACCCTCTATTTCAGCTATGTACACATCACACTCTGTACTAACATCACCAAGTTTCAAAAGTACTCACCTCTTTCCCCTTACTGGTGTGGTGACACCTATTGCGGTTTCCAAATAGCACTCTCCTTTATTCCTTTGATCCTGCGATCACTGGGGGGAGGGGAACCCTGTGATGTCTCGTATAAGTACTGTTAAGGCTCGGTTTCAGTCGTCATATTGAATTTTATTATTTTTCGCTTTTTCAGAATTCTGTGAAGATAAATGTTAAATCGGTGACTATACCGCAAATTCTATTTACCATCAGCTACAATACAAACATGGCAATAGAGCTAGTAATGTATAGTTAGGTCACAATTGGTTAGAAAAATTGTGAATATAAAACATTTACCACACTAATTGCGGCGTAATTATAAGTTAACAGCTAAATCGCAAGGTCTGTACTGTAGCGAAACGTAAATAGAATTTGAGGTGTACTCGTATATTTAACATTTTTCTCCTCAGAATTCCAAAAAAGCGAAAAACAATAAAATGTAATATGGCGACTGAAACCTAGTCGTAAGGCCTATCCACAATAGCGATTTGCGCACCCGTGTCCGAGGTCCTCTGTTCTGTGATTGGTGCATGGGACCCTCTGACGTCATGTCCGCAGGACCACATGTAAGCAGGTCCGAAGTCTGTGAATTGTTCGTGAATTTTATCTTTGGCCGAGGATCTCCACGTACATGGTCCGAGGACATGATCCGAGACAACACGATTCCCTACCGAAGAAAGCCGAAGCTAACAGGTGAAAAGAATAAGAAGAACCATTGATGTTGATATAAAGAATACGAAGGATAGTAGTTTAGTTGGAGATTTCGCACCGAATGTTTAATTCTTAGAGCATGGATAACTAGAGATAGCTTGGTGCCTTTGTTGTGAAACCTACATCTAGCGATTGGCAAAATATAGGAAAACCGCTACAAAATAATTAATGTTGCGATATCCCTTTGTAAAGATCTTGAGGAATGATATTTATTGACTATTGAATCTTTTACAATCAATACACAACATATTTATTTTTATTCATTCTTTAAATTACTGGAAAACGAAAATGCCAAGACAGTGTAAACAGAAATGTAAACAAACTCTTTTTTACACAAAAATGAACGAAAATATAGATGGATGCTGGTAATATGCGACAGCGAATCATTCTGCATAAGCTTCTTTAAATGTGAGTGATATTTAAATACAATATGCTCACCGCTATGTAGTAATTATTATGAAACTTGTTTCGATCGGTGCCCATCAACAGCTGATTCCCAGACAACAGAAAAAACTTGCTACAAGCTTGTAGCAAGCTTGCCAATGCAAGCCAGTAACCTTGCAGCAAGCATGAAATGCAAGCCAATAAACTTGGTATAAGCCTGCTACAAGTTGCCTAGTTTACACATTTCTAACTTGCTGCAAGCTTGATTTTTAAGCTTGCTGCAAGCTTAATTTGCAAGACTGCTGCAAGCTTAATTTGCCAGCCTGAAGAATAAATCAAAATTTTATTTCCTGCAATATTTTCACTGTCATTTAAATTTACATCTTAAATATTGCTTGTTCATCGACTTGTAATGTTAATTACTAAACATTAAATTCGGCTCCTGTGCCAAGATTGTAACCACTGATCTCTTGCTTTCAAAGCAGGTATGCTAACCACTGGACTATTGCGAATACTTAAAAGTGGTGTAGTAGTGAGAGTCGGTTGTAAGATAACGAACTTTGTTATGGAAATGCTGATGTTTGTGAATTTACTAACAACGGTAAGGATATCAGTTTACTTGTAGTTGTACATAATATCGTAATAGTTGTTTTAGGAAGCATATGAAACAGTGTTACTTTTTAAAGCGCTTGTTCATTTACAAAGTTCAGTTTAAATCTCAAGTTCGATCATTATTGATGGCACAGAAAATATTTCATGAATTAAGATTGCTAAGGAAAATTTCAATGCAATATCAGCTTAGTATAAGGGACAGGATGCTTGCAGCTTATCACATGACCAGTCTTGCTATGTAAGTGTAATAAAAGTCAAATACACCTTTGTCGCAAGCTTGGTTCAGGTTTGTAACAAGAGTTCTGACAAGCTTGGTATGGCAAGTTAAATTAAAGCTAAATATAAACTTGCTGCAAGCTTGATTCAGGTTTGCAGCAAGTCTCGTGAGTAAGCTTGCTATGGCAAGCCAAAATCAAGTGAAATGTATGCTGGCAAGCAGGCTTGCAGCAAGTCTGCTGTAAGTTGCCTATTTGACACTTTTTTATAGTTTTGCAAGCTTACATACTAAACATCATTTAAGGTTAACTTGTAAGCAATCAAGCTTAACACAAGCTTGCAAGACGTTTAACTGCAAGCATTTTTCTTAAATACACTTGCAGAAAGCTTGTCAAGCTAAATAATACCTACGCCAGCATAAAAGCTTAAGTCAAATTCAAGGCTTGCAGTAAGCCTACCGAAGCAAGTTTATAACTGCAAGTCAAATGCAAGGCTTCCAGTAAGCTAACATGTCGTGTGGGTTAGATCTAGGAATCACATCACAGCAAAGAAAGGGATATGCAATCAGCTCTCTAGTTGTTATCTATGCTCTAAGGTTTAATTTTGCATTGTTTACATTTGCTTTGTTTATGTTTTTATTTACAATTCGAATTTACTGCTGTCTAGCGCCAAATTCCGAAAGCTTCATGGTGGACATCCCGATCATAGGCACACATGGCTTTTGTTTACGTATGTCCAAGGACATGTCTGCGGACACGTCCGAGGACCAGTCTTCAAACTTGGCTATTGTGGATAGGCCTTTATTGTCACCCATGCGCCGACAACCATCTGACAAGAAACATAAATTAGTCTCCCCTCTACTCATTCGATAATTCAGTCCTGCTTAGCTGAATGTACATGTAGGAACATAAGTGCCCTCCCGTTAGGCATCGCTTGTGTTTAAAAGTTTCTTGAATGTGTGATATTCTCACCTGAATCTCGTTGCCTACCCCACCGTTGTTGGTGTTGCTGTTGTTGAGAGCAGTGAGCTCTCAGGTGCGCTGGATGTCCAAAGAACCAAAACTCAGGCTGTCTTCAACATCTTCTTAAGGATGCGATCACTCTCCTCCTCCAGATTCGCCGTTCGCAGTGGACAACTGACAACAAGCACCTGCCTCGCCGACTCCACTTCGAGCACTCGGGCCAGGGCATCTTGCATATTGTGCGGTGTCGTTAGAGACGTTGATACACATTACGAAACATGACAAGACATGGGAAAGAAATCGGCCATGCTATTTGTTAAGAAAACATCCCATGATTCGAGTGTAGCGATTTCGCGTCACCATGCAAAACCGATATCAGAATTTCCTGTGCCCAGATACGAACCCGTGTCCTCTCCCAAAGCGAGCCCAAAATTCATTCAATTCGTTCAGTAGAAATGCGTACTATGAAATATTTACTGTGGTGAATTGGTTTTGTGTTAAATGTAAGTTTATGAAGTTATTTATTTATAATTATTTAAATGTTGGCATAAATTACGTCCAGGTATCACTGAGAGCACTAAACGTATTGATATGATTATATTATATTATATTTGTTTATGTTGTGTTTAGGAGACGGTACGGCTACCAAACTGTGTATCAGGAGGATGCCACAGAACAAAGCAGTGTAGCAGAATAGCGTGTTTGTCGTATATTCCAATCTTTGCTGACGAACACCTTAACTTACAAACGCCAATGTGCTATATATATGTATTTATATAATAAATATTGTTACCAAGTTTGTTATTAGCATTTTTGATGACCTGCACTTACATTTCCAAAAAACAATACAAACGAGAACATGACAACTTGTGGATCTCTGGTATGTTAAATTTAGGAATATTAAATAATATATGTGATAATAGTGGTGCAAATGAATTGCTGATAAAAAAAATTTCTATAAGACGGTATTCAGACATCCTGTGTTAATTTTCGCGTACGAGATTGTATTTTAGTATCCCGTTCAGTATTTGTAATGTAAGTAGAACTTGTATCCTCTTAAAAAATCTATTTCAGTTACGTTGTGCTGGTGTCACTTGGTGAATGAATTCCTCTGTCTTGACTGCACAATAAATGCACGAGAGAATGCAGTTCTTCTATGAGTTAAAATTTCGCCTTTTGCAAGTGTACAAAGCAATTCGCTGTCGGTCTGGCATTTTCATATACATGTCTTTGGGCGAAGGGTTTACAGCGAGATCTTCAAAAACGATACACATGCGCATGTCTGCAGATTGCCCAATATAATTGCTTCCCGGTAATTAAAGTCAGGTTTCGGACGGAGGCATCTACGGCCGTTTAACAACAACTTTTAAGAGCCGATGAGTCTGGACTGCTGATTTTCGCGAGAAGAGTTTTGCCCCACTTTGTTTTAGTGCCTTACGTACACGACCGCAGCTCTGCTTCACGGTCAGTGATTAGACATTTTAACTCTCTCGAGTTGTGGTGTTCTACGCGTAAATCATAGACATGTAGTACTGCTGTAACTTTACTATGATACGCTTAGTGAAATGACAGTAGTCTCTTCATAAAGGCAAGCTGCCCAGTAACAACGAAACAGATCTGCAGGTGTGCACGTAAGGCACTCTAATAGACAAAGTGTGGCAAAACTCTTTACGCAAAAATCTGCAGTCCCTACCGATGATGGTGAAGCGAGTTGAGGAAACAACACAGCACCCATATCCGAGCCAGGATTCGAACTTATGACCTCTCACACCGGAGACTACAGCATAACTGACTATGCTACGGTGGCCGGCTTGAATATTCTAGTACTGACAATAACTTGCGACTTGGCATCTGCTGTTAGTCATTTCACTAGAGCAACGTTATCATGAATCACTTCCATTAACAGAAGAATCTGCTCGCCTTGCACCTGAACACGAAAGCAAAACAAAGAGGCACGTGTTACTGAACTTAGTTATGTGAGCTGTGCTACGGCATACATCACCGACCCTTTATGATGACCGTCACTCATTTAATCTGTGGAATATGTGTCAGCATAAATTTCTGTGATATAGCAGACTCTCACACATGCTCTCATTTGTTTGTTAAGTTCAATATTAATTTCTTTGTGATTTTACAAACGTTGGTATAGGTGGGTCGCGATCAAGTGAGTAATTCTAAGTCCATATTGTCTAGAATGATAATTATAAAAAAAAGTCTTCACTGTTAACTTAGACGTTAAATTTTTAATAAAATACAATATATAGGCTACAATTTGATTGTTGCTTTTGTTGACTTTTTATACCTAAAAAAAGGAGGGGAAATGCAAATTATCTTAAAGGAAATAGTGCTCAATTTATCCTGAACCACTTGTAAAAGCACATAGATTTTCACGAGTTCGGAAAACTTTGTTGTCAACCAAAATCACGGGATGTATATTTATGTAAAGTTTGTGCCTATAGCCTCTGATATAATTTGCTGGTATAATAATACTCTTTATAATGAATGAGGTTGTACAAAATACTGAACGTTAAACAACTGAATCTTTAAAACTATAACTAACAATCCGCATATAAAGAGTTTTGGTCTAGTAGTGAATTGTGCGCGTTTACTGCTAGGATAGTATATATTTACTCTAAATAATTTTATGGAAAGTATTATTTTAAAGTTTTTTCTCCAAACGAGTTTATTTTTATGATCAGAATAAAACTAATTTTTAACATTTTGTTACCTTCGCTGTAAGTACGAATACAATGTTATACTTCGTATGTACGAACTTATAGTTTGTATCATTTTACAAGAAAAATATTTGCAATTGAGGACTTAACATACAAAAGGGGCTAGGTACCATTTTCGACAAAAATTAGTTAGGTACATAGATAGGTGCCAAAACATTAGGACGAAGACATACCTAAAGTGCTATCTCTTAGTGATATTCATGCGCGCCGTACATCGGCACAATTAGATGGTTGGAGTAACATTAACGCACTCTAGTTCATTGAAAAAAAATATATATATATATATATTAATGTTCATAAGTGTTTTGTATTAATTACTGTTCCATTGCTCCTATTTACTACTTTCCTATTGTAAAAAATATGTGAACGCATTTGGATAATTCCTTGTTCATTTGTTTGTCGCAATATACTGTTTTCGTCATTATCTAGATACTTACCTATTGGTACTTAGCCCCTTATAAATGTTAAGTCCTCAATTTTTATAAATTAGTACTTCCTTGATATCTGAGATTCGAAGGGTTTTCTTGTAAAAGTACAAAGATTACTTCAGACTACATTCTAAAAAAATTTTGTAAAATTTACAAGGATAATTTTTGTACTTTTTCAAGTCATTGTAAAAGTACGAAGACTATCCTTGTAAAATCATTAGTTTATGAAGTTACAAAGTTAATCTTTTTAATACTACAAAGGAATTCCTGCACTGTCAATTGTTTTCTAAAATATGACAAGGCACTTCTCCGTAGTTGTACAAACTTTTGTAAATACGTACTGAAAATATTCCTTGTAAAATTATTAGGTTATAACGTATCAAGGATTTTGTTTGCAAAAAAAAAATAGAAAAAAATTTGTAGCCTACAAAAATCGTAAGTTCGCCGGAAATTACGTTGGCAAAGGTCACAACGTATGAAAAGTATTTTCTGGAATAAAGTGAATATTTATATTAATTGCGTGCTTTAAAAGGAAGAATTATAACTGAACTTTACATTGACTGTATACAAATAAATAAAGACAAACTAACACGTAAGTCACAGTGATCAAGCGGAGCCGACCTCCCGTGGCTCAGTTGGTTGAGCGATAAGGCTTTGGTGCGAGGGGTTCAGGGTTCGATTCCCAGGTCTGGCTGGGGGTAAATTTGTGTTTGTCCATTTGGGTCTCAAAAATTATCACTATTAAAATTGTCTCACGAAAAGTACTGGGGTTACTCAAATTAAGTCACATTAAAGGGGGGAATGTTTGGTGCAGTGGCGATGCGGATAAAACAAATTAAATTAATAAAAGAAAAAGGGGTAAGATGCGTACATTCTAAGCGTTGGGAGAGTGAGCACCTCCCGAGATTATTTTTTATTTTTTAAAAAATAATCTCTTGTATACCCTTTATTCAAAAGTTATTTGATAAATAAGTTCAGTGTTGTTAATTAAGTACAATGAACTTTTAATTTTTTTTTCCGTATTGAAAGTACAGCTACAAGGCTAGTCCTTGTAATTTTACAAACATATACTTTGTATTTAATTACAAGGATAACCATTGTAGTTTTACAAGGAATTTCTCTGGCAACTGGGTTTCCAAAGCTTTTCTCTGTAAAAGTAGATCATTTTTTTACAGTGTACAGAGCCAAATCATAAGAGAACAGGACATTGTCATAAGATGCATCATGCATGCTTTCAATATATTCTAGCAGTAGTGTACTCCGCAGCTCATACGTAATTTTAAAATGTAGTAAAATTGTTCTAGGGTTAAAGCTTAGTTTACACCAACGATAAAGTTGCTAATAAAACGTGTTTTCAACAAAGTTATTAATAATGTTGTAAAAATGCTTGAAAATTGTTGACAATATCATGTCATCAACATTGTTGTCAACATTATTTCAGTAACTTTGTTGATATGTATAAAATGTTAATAACATATATATTACCAATATTTTGTAAAAAAAAAACATTTGCTAGCAACAAAAGTTAAGAATTTTAGAAACATGTTATAAACTTTATCACCCAAGCTGTTGATAACATTATTTTCCCGACCCATTCTAGGGAGGTCTACATGAAAGGATGTTGGTAACAAATGTTATCAGCAATGTTGTAGGCATTTTTGTCATAAACCTTGTTATTAACTTCCGTTCATCATTCTTACAACTTTGTTAGTATAATTGGTGTTTTCAGAAATGTTAATAACACATTTGCTATCAGCATCGCTATGAAAAGTGTACCATAGCTTAAAATTTGTTGATAACATTTTGCAACTAACATTTTGTAATTAACATTGTTACTGTTATTTTTTCGGTGTAAATTGGGCTTAAAAATACTCTGAGATTTTTAAATGTTTCTTGCAATGGGAGTTTACAATTATATTTAATTTAATTGGTTCGCGGACATACGCCATTGATCATGTTTTGCTGACAAAACCTGTGTTAAACTACAAAGTAAAATAAATAAATAAATATACATACATACACACACATATATATATATATATAACACAAAAAAATCACAAAGGGATTGTCAATTTTCATAATATAATTTTTTTCTTTGGACAACAAAGAATTCTAGAAATTCAATTTAGCCGAATATCGACAGAACACCCAGACACAAAAGACTGACATAAAAGACAGACGCAAATATAGAACCAGATTCTCAACAACATCATTATTCGACACGATTACCACAAGTGAAAGTCCCGGGACCGACACTACCGGGGATCGAATCTATATCGCCTTGGTGGGAGGCGAGTAGATTAACAATAATGTTATTATTTACAATATATAAGGGATTGGCTATTAGTAATCATTTGACACTAGTAAAATATAATTGGGAGAGGTAAGGGGTTTTACATCTCGTCGATAGCGAGGTCATTAGAGACGGCAGACAACATGGAATAGTGACAGGAGCTGGGAGAGGAGTCGGCCATGGCCTTTCCGTCACAGCATTTGCTTAGAGCAATTCTGGAAAACCATGGAAATCCGAAATCAGGAGGCCGAAAACGGAAATCCAACCCAGGTCCTGCCGAATGCGAGTCCAACGTGTTACCGTTGTGCCACCACGCTCGGTGAAAATGAGAAGATTTTTTGTAAGGATTGTAACGTAACTAAAATTTTATTCGGTTTTAAAAGTTAAAAAAAAAAAAACAGCTGTAATAATTATTTAATTATAAGCAACATCGACGTTGTTGGCAACAAGATTCTTGAAACACAATAAATAAATAAATATATATATATATATATATATCATAAAATTTTAGATATTAATATTTGTATGTATATAAAATTTTCAATACATACATATATATATATTAAATTTTTTTTATTTAAATAGAATTTTTCATTCGTTTATGAACGAGTAGTTCTAGCCTGCGTCACCGTATGGCCATGGGTTATGTATTTTTGACACACGGTTGGTTTTGCATATTATGGGATTAACTGAAACATAATGTTTTTACGTTAAGTTATAATGAAACACACTTTCACAATGGAAAAATTTGCAAACGTATGTCTTTAATACTATAACATTTCATAAACGGAAGTTACTTTTTACTGAAAATACTCTTTCTTTCCTCAATATTCCTCCACACATTTTACGTAGAAAATTAAAATTTGTGAACCGATCCCCTAAACATTTCAGTCCACCGTCAACTGAAACTGTTCTTAGCGGCCCAAACACGGTCTTGCTACTCACAGTTCCATTTAACTTACCTCATTTATAAAACAGCACCACTGTGCCTGTGGCGCCTAGGCGCATGTCGACTACAGTGTTCATTTATGGCAATGAGCTACACCAAACTAATGGTATACTTTCTTTGTTTATGTGGTATTCTCTATGGAATGTGAGTAAAGTAAATAAATAATAACCTAGTCTTTTCTCAATTTTTTTCGTGTAATAGCCAGGCAGATTTGGCACACCATAAATACAACTACAAAAATATGGATCTAAATCATATGTTGATAATAAGTGCCCTATTTGCATTTGGTCTTTTCAGGCTGACGCACTGCAGGTATGTTTATTTCAGCACAAGTGTAAACCGTTTAGGTTGGCTAATAATTGAGTCAAAAACGACACCTTGTGGCATGTCGTAAGCACAAAAAATAGTGTCGCAATTACATGCTGTTAGCATGGAATTTTCGACGTTTCAGTTTTATAGTTATACCTACTATGGTGTATGTGTAAAATTTGTTTAGAACTACTGTTGAATGACAACGTTATATAATATGACATTCGCTTTAACACAGTCCTAACTTCATCTACTACTTGACGTGAACCTATGCCTATAATGTTATCTATTCAAATGTAGTAAGTAATCGCATAATTATTGCTGGTTTTGTTATGTCTAGTAGATATCGTACAACTTTTCTGAATAAGTTGCAAAAATTACTTTTATTTGCAACATCATACAACTTAAAATCAAATGGGCTATTTGCGAGAAAGTTATATGTGTACAAATTCTTGACAAGTTTTAAGGTTGCACTTATATTAATTGAAATTAAACTAAGCCAAATGGAGACAAGAACTGAGTTATTGGCTCTTTAATATGAAATTTAGTTTAACTTTACTGTTGGTGTTTCAGCAAAGGTAACACAAAATTAACTAACAAGTATTGTAACATAGTAGAGACTCAAAATCACAATAATTGTAATAATAATATATGACCCGCTGTTTTTAAACTGCTTGCAAACCTTACAAACTTACGAACCTGGATCTATAGTGAGCGATAGGAGTTTTCATCGATGACCTACAAATTAATAATGTGTTTTTCGCAAATAATATATCTACATTATATAAAAGTGAATGTCGCAAAATAAACGCACACAGACTGTACCGCACGACCTTTGAATACTGAAATCTTAACTTCATGATTAAGAACAATAACTAACTCCGAATGTATATTTTTTTTACTTCGAACCTGTTGAGCAAAGGGATGGGGACGGATAGAGTATTATATAAGTCGTCACTATAGTTAGAGGCAAATGGCTCATCGTATTAATTTCCAATACAATAATACAATTATTCAAATTATTCATAATAAGATTTTTTTGAAATTTTTTGAAATTCCCCCCTTAAGTGGGTGTAAATATGTGAGATGTATTATTGTTGGTGATCGTTAATAAAAACCAAACATCGAAATCGAGAAATAATATACGGGACCATGGCAGTGTAGTGGTCAGAAATTCAGTCAGTTACTTCTGCACAACCGGATCCATTTCCGGAGGTGTCGCTCCAGATTGTCGTGTGTGAGGAACGCGGAGACGTTTGTCATTGGCCGGAGAGTTTTACAGCGTTCGTTCTTTTTTTCTTCAGGCTGACATTCCACCAGTCCTCTTCACTCATTTCATATTGTGCATCACTAACGCAGAAGAAAGTCTTCGTTGTTACAAACGCTTTCTAGATAAACTGTGTTGATATAATGCACGGCATAAAATCGACGGAGCACAAAGATTTAATTTAATATCGTGACATTATAATTTTTGTGGAACATATGCCTCAGTGTAAGACGCAAGTACTTATATTTAAGATTTAAGAATGATTTTTGCATATTCCCAAATACAAATATCTAAATTCCTTTCCTACCATTTTCCAGGGACCAAAAGTCACCATTTCAGTAAGTTTACTGACTGACTAATTTAAGTAAATTGGACACATTTGGGATTGTGTGTTATTGTCGTTGTAAAATGTAATGCATTTAATATATTTTTGGGTAGTAAAACAGGGACCACAGCAACATTTCAAACTAAGTAAGTAAAACCACTTTAAGCGATGACGAAAATCAATTCACGGTCTTTGAAAACAAGTAGTTACCAAGACAATTGTTGCTACGGTAAAAGACCGCACCTGTATTCGACAAGACACGGTTTGAGTCTTGGCTCCACCTATCTTAATTTCGGAATTCCATTATTTATGGTTTCCCCAAATCGCTCCAGGTAGATGGAATGCTTCCTTAACAACAAAGGCCAATCTTACTATTTTGCCAAGCTGTGCGTCATGTCTCTGTCAACAAGACGTAAAGCCCTCTTACGTTACCTTGAAAGCAAAAGAGTACACGAAGTGTGATCCTTTGATGTTGTTTTGCAGTGCAGCTACAACGATGGAGGGGAAAATTAAAAAAAAAGTACGGCCAATAGAGTTGGAGGTGATTCCTGAAGTTGAAGAAGACACTGCACCCAGAAAAACCCAGTTCGTAAGTAATATTTACATATTTATTCCACGTAGTCATAACACGTGATTTAGTGGTGATCGCATACACACTTGTAGCTTCCAACACTTTCCGTGCTACATGCTGACATTCACTTAATAACCTATCGAACACCACCGAATATATAGGTTATATGAGACTTCTTAGGAGGCTGTGTCACCTCTTGTTAGTAACATTAATTTTCGTTTAATATATGAAGGAGATGAGGACTAACCGGCAATATTTCTCTATAGGCACATTACATTTTACTACTATGTGCGTGTTATTGGATGAAATCACTACTGACAGTAATTTGGTGTTCATTATCTATTGAGATAGAATTTTTCGGAACTTTAATTAGCTTAATTATTTTATAGTAACGCTTTAATTTTTCTAATAGAATAAACGAAATTAATGGTAAAGTGATCAGCTATATCCTTATTGAAATATTTTCAATTAAATCTCGCCAAATATTTAATCAGGAAGGAATTAAGAAAAATTTACCATAACAGGTGACATGGGCTAGTAAGAGAGGTGTAAAACATTTTAGCATGTAAGATTCACAATACTGTTGGCAGGGTTTTCGACTGGGGGGTCGTGAAATTGTTCTGAATTTTACCCTACATATATAACAACAAGACACATTCGCGTAACTGCATCCTGGACACAATTGAGAATGAAGCGTTCTATGTATAGGCGATTGATACGTAATGTCACCCCTTAACGTAAGTTATAGTTCCCCCATCCCACACAAACATTTAGTGAGGTAAACCTACCATATTCCATGACATAACTGAATATCGTGGTAAATCACGTTGCGGGCTTCACAAAATTGGTAAGGCTCTGTACACCGAGTTTACTAGCTTACCAACAGAGAATTGGCATGTGTTGTTTTGGCAATAAGTGACCAATGTATTACCTCACTATTCTGCCGTGCTTAGGAAGAAAGCAGTAACTACAGCAACATCACAATTGAGAAAAAAGAAGTTAAAGATATGTCTCAATCCCATCCATTTATCAATACCGAAAAGGTTTCTAAATATCTTCTTACAGTGCAAACACGTTCTTAAAATCCATTTCCAAAAAAAAAAAAAATAAATAAATAAATAAATAAATAAAGTTTTTCCTTATTTACTTAAACAACTTAACAAGAAATTTTTTTAAGCAATGTATATTCCCATTATTGAATAAATAATTATAACTGGACTCAAATTTACTGCATGGCTTATATTATTGACCAGAATAACACCATTACATTACAAATTAAGAAAGCAGTATCATTGCAGTTACTGCTTTTTATACGAGGAATGTGCACTTGTTGCCTTCTGTCATTGTTAAACTTGGAAGAACTACAAAGGTAGTAAGTGTTTTCTCCCTATAACTCCTACGTACAATTTAGTTTGCCGCATTTTTGGTGTGTAACGATGCAGCATTTCAAGACAAATTCAACAATACCAAAACTCCATTTTTTAATTTTTGTATTTACTGCCTTCTTCCTAAGCAGGGCAGTATAAAAATGATGAACAAATTTATTGTACAGACGTTCGAAGACTTAGTATTACGAAATAGGGTACGTTTTCCTTATAGGATAACGCAAGGTATTTAAATAAGCAGTGTGTTTATTTTACGCACAGACAGCTTGCGAAAAAGTAAGAAACAATGTGTTAATAATTTGTCAGTAAAGTGAACTTTAGTAATGTCAGTAGCTCTCTAGACATTGGCTGTAAAATTTTTCTTTCAATTTATATATAATTTACGACTGGATGTAAAGAACGACACACCAGTTGTGTCTAAAATAAAGTATCAGTAATTTAATTTAGTCACAAATTAAAATTTAAAGTCGATTTTGAAATTAGTATTCCGCCTAACTTACTCACTACAGGGCGCGGTTCACCTCAGTGCTCAACGTCTTTTTTTATTTGTATATTTGTACCAGATATTTTTTTTCCTTATTTTAGACATAAATTGTGACTAAATCTTCCTCTTCAAAAATTGTTGTATCTCTCATAGTTTTCGCGTAATGAGTCGTAAACGTCAAAATTTGCTCTTTACGGTTTTATGTACGCCACTAAAACCAATTGACATACCAAACGGAAAAAATGCACAGTATGTAACAATGTTGTAAACTATGATTTTATATGTATAAAAACAAAAAAATTAATACAATTTTGTATTTTTAAAGAAAGTTTTTAAATTTTTAAATTTTTATTTCAATATTCAGCATTTTTTATTAAATACAAAAAATTTTATTTTTTTGTTTTTATGTGTGTCATTTCATAGCCTACATCATTGTTATACACTGTGAATTTTTTTGGCTTGGTAAGTCAGTTGGTCGGCTTGGTAAGTCAGTTGGTTTTAGTGGCGTACATAAAACCATAAAGAGCAAATTTTGACGTTTACGACTCATTACGCGAAAACTATGAGACATACAACAATTTTCGAAGAGAAAGATTTAGTCACAATTTATGTCTAAAATAAGAAAAAAAAATATCTGGTACAAATACAAAAATAAAATAAAACGTTGAAAACTGAGATGAACCGCGCCTTTAACGGACAAATTTAAAACCTGCTTTCCGCTTGCTTTTTAATAATATTGTATAACCACGTAAAAGTAACATACTTCGTTTAAAAAAGTCGTATGTGCATTAAAAAAAAGGAACTGAAATAAACAGAAAAATTGAAATTTAACTAGAGACTATTTTATTTCGAAAAATTGGTTTCAGTATATATCAGGCACATATACAGCTATGCTTCATGGTCAGTATTGTGTACCACTAATATTATGATTGAAGGGGAAACAACCAACATACAAAAATAATGGTAACATTTCAAAGACAATACTTGACAGTTATTTACATTTTTGAACCAATTCATTTTAAAGCAGCGTTCTAGTGGTTCACCTAAGGCTTTAAAAGAAGAACTCTATCAAATATTAACCCAATTTTAACTTGAATATTATGTGACCAGCTGTTTTCCAAACACAGGCATACTATGTGACAGCAAATGACGGTCATTTGCAACAATAATCATCAATGAACTCCAAGTATCAACTTCAAGAGAACCTGGTCGAATACTCTGCCTGCATACTCGTCGGTATTTCAATAGCTAGCGTGCTGTGCGCTATTAATGTGAAAAATATCACGCAGTTTTAGCAATTGCAGTCACGTGACAATAAACATTTAAGGGCATGGGCCCGAGTTTCTTGGCATTTAATGTCAATTATTTTTTAAATCATAAATGATAGCCGATATCTTAAAATCGCTTCGTAACTTTGTTATGACTGATTTAAACTGCATACTCTAATTTTGTCAAATCAGAAGACTGCAAAATAGTTGCTAATTAGTTAATTAACGAAATTTCCTTTTAATTGATCAATTTGCTATACTCATCATACAGTTTGTCTCGAAAAATTACATTGCATAGTAAAACCAATTTGCAACAAAGTTACGTAGCAATTTTACGATATTGACTCTCGTATGGATTGAAAAAAATAATTCTCTCGTAAGCCGAGAAACTCAGGCCCAAACCCTTAAGCCGCGCATAAATAAACTTGAATTACACAGCTTGCATACGGACTTCATGAGAGCATTCACAAGAGCAAGAATTTATACAAAAACATACAGGATGGATCCACATTCGACCGTCATAGCAGTCATAATTTAGCAATGTCAATTTGATTAGCATTTGAATCATCATTTTTGCTTTCGGATTCTAACTTAAGCGACCACGAGGAGGTCTGGGCTCGTCCGCGGGCTCCAACTAGTATAACCCCAATGAATATTTTCCGTGTCCCCCGCCCTTTCGTTCAGTCACTGCTTCATACTCACCGCATGTCACCGCTCACCAGCGCTAAAGATCTCGATGTTGAGTGCTGACCAAAATCTCCCACTCTCCCAACGAACAGCATTTGACTGTCCAGTCACAAGTAACTGAACCATAGTGCGCAATTTTGTAAAATCTACAATCAATTTAAATCGCATAAGTGCGTTTCACATAGACGCAAAAATAACGTGCTGACACACGTCGGGGATGGAACTCTAGCACAAACCAACACACAACAAACCCCAAAACATTAGCCGAAACTGTAAAAAGGTGGTAACGAAACAATAACTTGGAACATTCCTACAACTAAGCCACGTTTAATACCATGCAGCCACGTCTGCGCTTCATGTGGTGACATTGTCCCTGATTACCCTTAAGGTGGAGCACGCGTATTCACATGAAATCTACAAGACGATCCGCCTCTGATCAGAGTAAGTTGGGAAGTAGGCTCAGCCACACACCACAACCACATGATATTTAGGAATACAGAAATGAAACAGCTGGTAGAATCACGAACTCAGTTACACACGCCAGCAAAATGGCACAATAGCAGTATACTGACTGGTGCAGTCAAATGAGTTACACGTCTGAACAAAGACATCCTGCCAATACCATATCAGTTTCACAGGGAAGGCTGTAATGGGTCATATCAGTAAGTTGTAAGGTTAACAAAGTAGAGTTATATATATTTATTTGCGACCCAGATAAGAACACAATTGCTACTTGCTGAGGCGTTTGTCTTGTGTAACGCGGGCTGTGGTTCTGATTGTCACAGGCGTGGTTCGTGGGCTTGCTGAAGATGGTAATACTGACACTGCTGCTGGTGTTTGTCTGGGTGTGGCGACAGTGGGGCGATCGCATCAGTGAGTCCCTGAGCCGGTGAGTAGGCAACCAGTCATACATATAATATATTGTAATTACCAAATGACAAATGTTGGTATTTCGCGCAGTGGCCAGACCATTCGCCTCCCACCAAGCCTATCCGAGCTCAATTCCTGCCGGGGTCGGTCCCCGGATTATTGCCGGTGGGAATCGTGCAGGAATATGTTCTGTGGGTTTTCTCTGGAATCACCAGTTTACTACATCCTTCTCACTCCGACGCATCTCCACTTCTCCATTGTATAGCCTCATTTAATGTCATCCTCCGAAGGCAAGTAGTTTCTTATTGGTGACCAGACGTAAAGTATGCTATGCAAGGTGCGATGCTTTGGGTACACTCATCTTACGATATTTATTTAAGAATCACGCATTGCCGTCAATAGTCGTCTGACATTGTAGTAACTTTTAAAAGAAATTATAAAAGTTTTAAAATCTAAATTCGTGAAATTGTTTTACGAAATACGTTACTTTCGTCATCATTTGGCATTACAGAGATAAACTAGTTCATTATACAGTAACCTGTTGTTGCATATAAACACAGAAAGTATAACTCAGCAAATTTTTTCTCTCTTCTCTTATTTAATTTGAATCGTTGTCACGAATATTTAAGAAGCACATATGCCCTCCAGTTACAGTATAAAAACTAAATCTCTAACAGCACACGCGGCGTGTAAACGAACTCTTCAGCACACATTGCCGCACGTGTGTTGCTATCATCAGTTGCTGATAGGAAAAATGTATTGTGTGCGGGTTTTCGCGCTAGTGTATCTGCGGTAACTGGAGACCGAATACCGCATGTTTGTAAGTCCGCTAGAATTCAGCCGGGTCGTGTCCTTGCGCTGCTTACGGACCTGACCATGATGAGACGGAGAAGTGTTGCCAGGTCCTTTACGACGAAATAGCGTTTACAGAACATAAAATTATCACTTTTCGAGAGAAATTATGGTACATTGTTAGCATTTGTAAAATTCCGATTAAAATTGTTTACAAACCTACCATATATTAAATTTAATTGTAAATATAGGAACTATTAGGATTAGATAGACATGAAACTAAATTGAATGAAAAACTGATATTGCCTTTTTAAAGGACTTTAGTGTAGTCTCCATTGTTCTCGCAATTTTCTCCCATAATGCTATTGTACATCAACTCTGTGTCAATAAATTATACTATATCCATGCGACGGCAGATGTGAACGTAAGACAATATATTGCTATCAGTCTCTCAAATTCGGTGTAGAAACATTACGGTGTAAAACTGAGCCAGGAAAAAAAATGTTAAAAGATTTTATGAAATGTTTTTTTTACTTTCCCTCGCCAACGAAAATACAATCGTTTCTATTTTTCGAGCTGAACGTAAAATTATGGTACAATGGCCCATTATCAACCTGTAGGTATCGTTTATGGTACAAATAATGAAAATAAGAATCAAAACTATAATTATGGTACTATCTGACAACACTGAAGCAGGAGGCGGCTCACATGCACAGACGTGTGCACGTCACAGTAGCTGATGTTTATGAAACAGACAATAGACGGACAGATCTGCGCGCGCTTCTCTTCCCCTCTGGCAGCGTTTATTCTGCTTTCCCCCGCACCCCTTGTCGGTCACAGACGTCTGCACGTGTTCACAGTTTACGGAAAACGAAGCGCTTACGTAAAATCCGCGTGAATTTTTAATAATGTGTACTTTCCCATAGCGAAATTCTTGTCAAAACCAAGCTTATAAGATGAAGATGTGTGCAGGAAGAGCACGTGTTTTCCACGTCCGGTCACATTTCCGTAGAATTAACGTCTCTAGTTGCGTATTTTATTTTTAACTGTACTTGACGAATGCTTTCACCGACTTCCGCTACATGCTAGGGAATGTGGTGCGTAGTGGTCAGAGCAATCGCATCCCACTTAGGCTATCCGAGTGTTAATTTCCTAGCGGGGTCGGTCACGGATTTTAGAATGTGAGAATTGAGCCGGATGATGCCGCTAGTCAGCAAGTTTTCTCGCCGACCCCCCCCCCCCCCCTTCTCATTCACTCTGCGGTGCTCTATACTTACTCCATGTCACTTATTATCAGAGCTAAAAACCTAAGCGTCCCTAGTTAAGTAAATGAACACCATTTCGGGACGATTTGTTTATTCTGATTTCTTAAAGCATAATGCGCTTACGGCAGTAAAACGTTTTTGAAGCAAAGGTAACAGCTATACTTGTATTAGTTAAGTCAAAATTTTGATACTGGAATATCAATACGATTGTAAAAAATTTGGGAATTCAACTAAAAATGTGTAATATACTGCCATTTATTTATTATACGCATGCTTCTATTAAACAAATAATTTCACTATATTAAAGTATATGTGTCCTTTGTGAATACATATCTGCATTCACGCTCTTTAATAACAATTTTTTTTTGTTTTTGAGATAACCGACATCACTCGCAGACACTCCTGTCTAATCATTGTCCCATCTTGGTGTCCACCCTTCAGTCTGCCTTATCAAATTGTAACACAGCGTATGTCCATCAACCGCTTGCTCAAGTCTCGTTTATGTAGGGACGGTCCATAAGTGCTGAATTAAATACCTTCATCATCTTCATTGCATGACTCCAGCTTAAATGAAGGATCGCAATACAGCACCTGAGTAGATCACGCCTTACGTACACGTGAAGGTTAGAAAGTGGTAAGTAATAAATATTAATATAGTAATTGTTAGAGATGATGGTTTATCGCGGGAAAACTTAACGATTTGCTGGATTGCAATGCACGCTCAGCTTATTAGATTAGCTCTTACTTGCTTTCTCTTGTACGTGGAGCTGTTGTCCTACTTCACTGAGCCAATAATAATCTTGATATTATAACATTTCATGCCTGTTAATCGTCAGCAGACAGCTATGTTGCGGCAAGAAACTACAGTATTTTCAAGGGTATGTTCCCACAAAACATTTTCGCGATATACCATCATCTCTTGTCATTGTTAATACGACACCTTAATCGATCACGTCTTACGTACAAGTGAAGGTTATGAAGATGTAAGTGTAAATGAAGTAATTGTAATGCCGGCCCTGATAGACGCCTTCATGTGCTGTGACATGAGAGATGTGTTGTGCTGTGCAGGACTCCTAGTGCAGAGGTACAGCAGGCGGCATCAGAGGAGCGCACTTCCCTGGAGGGAGATGTGGAGGAGACGGTTACAGAAGAACAAGCTAAGCCGCCAGTGGAAGCCGACAAAGAGAGAGAGGACCCCATCATTGCCAGCAGACGGCGTGCCAGTCGCTTCGCCAGCTACTAGTTGTGTTCGTTACATTTGACAAAGTGCCCATTTACTGAAGTGTAACTTCGTTACGCTCCGCCAATAAAACATGTTCGCCAAGTGCCAGAAAAACCATTGTTCTCTTAACAATACTGTAGTTTTATGTACTTAAGTATATTCAATATTGATGATACTAGAGATTGTGACACAAATATGCTCTAGGAAAGAAACTAAGTTAGGTATCAGACATGGTCTATGTTAGGGAACCGTGCTAGAGTTCACTTGAAGCAGTTTCGAGGAAAAATCCGGAAACCGAAATCAGGATGGTCCAGGTCGTCCGGAACGTGAGTCCAACGTATTATCATTGTTCCACTTTACTCGGTCGAGTAAATGGACCGAACAATATTACATATTTGGTTATAGAACAGACGTGTTGTTAATCTTCGAATGATTTTTGCTATGCCGGTGTTAACCATATTCGAACAATATTCTGGACATTCGCTATTGCAAACTACTTTTACTTAGTCCGTCGGAATGAACAAAAAATAAAAATACGGGATATATAGACATATATGTCAACACGGTCGTTCATGCCTTTCGATATCTTGTAGTTTTTAGTTGGATTTCATAAGGATGCACTGTACTCACATGAAATAAGAGGTTACGCTAAACGCGTTGTGCAAACTTGCTGCGCTGAACTAAATTTTTCCAAATGAGGTAGGTAAAAGAAAAAATAATTAATTCGTAAACGTATTGTTATGCAATAACGTGAGCTTACAAGTTACATTTTCAATACATGAACGATTTCGTGTGTGTCGTGAATTTAAAGTTAGTGATGGCGGTTAGCTTAACTTGTTACCATACACCTGAAATGTGAATTATTAATAAAAATGTTGCCCGTCGTCTAATCATAACTCTTAATTTTTAGACAGAAGAATATTTTCACCTGTCTTTACTAACAATAAACAAGACTAAATCTATATAACATGTATGTATATATATACTAATTTTTTTATACGAAATTATAGGGACCTGGAACAGATCGTCGAGACCAGTAAACAATATTGAATGTGATTCTATATTATTGCTATTAATACTACAAATTCGTCAGTGAAATTTACTTTTGAGACCTTAAAACTGACCACTATATATATTTAACTACTATTTCCTTAAGAAATTTTAGAAAAAATATTGCAACAACATTCATTAAAATTTTGTAAACTGACATTCCGATTGATTTTCCGCCTTCCTATCTATACCTAATAAAAGAGACAGATCAGAATATTTGTGATGGATTTGCTATTCTTTTCATCAAAATATGCTAGGAAAAATCATTTATAAATGTTTCCTTAAATATGCGTTTTCCTTGCTATCTGTAATTTACATTAAATGAAATATGTGTTACACTGTGCAGATTAATTTCTTACATTATACGCGTATGTTGCTAGTAAAGTAAGTAACATTCATGCCAGATAAACACACATACACGTATGCGTGTGTATGTATATATATATATATATATATATATATATACGGGATGGAAAGTAAATCGCGTAAAAGCTCACGGGTGCAGATATGCCAGACATAAATCAAGAATAATGAGTATAGGTACCACACATGCATTGTCAGTAGTATGGGCGTAATACCGTCGTGAAAGTTGTGTTAATTGACATGTTTAGTGACTACAATTCAACAACCACCACATAAGGAACGCTGACCTTCTGAATTCGATTCAGATACATGACGACACTTTTGCAGGGAATTAAGAGTGAACACCATCCCATCCCGTACGATGGAAACATGGGATTGCCTCTGTTATTATACATGCACTTCTGTACATGTACGCCTGTAGCAGCTCATCCTAGTGACTAAAGAACCGGAATGGCATAAGGAGCAAAAAAGGTGGTTTTCTCCGAGCACGCTCAGAAAAGCTGTTTCTGAGATCCAGGCACTCAGACGTCAGAGCAATGTGGCAATGCCGACAGGTAGGCAACCCGTGTAGCACGTACATGAAGACATGCTGCGAAGGCGCTACTGCAGATTTTTTTAATGGATCCCATCTTACGCTCGCGTGATGTGCTGTAATATATATCAATACAGTCCCGTACAGCACGTAATTGAAGAGAATCGACTTCAACGTCTACAGTATTGTCACTGGATGCTGACGGCAGTTCAACAAAACCCAGACATTGTGGGTCACATCCTGTGGACTGATGAAGCTCATTTAACTCAAGGAAGTGTACTTAATTGGCACAACACCACCATTGATATCACAGCAATCCTCACGTCATTCGTGCCAGGGGATGTTTGTTCCGATGGGACATAAACATCTGGTGTGATATCCTGGGAAGCCGGTTGTCTTCCCTGACAGTCTCACATGAAATTGGTAAGCAGTGTTTTTCCGCGGAGTACCGCAGGAGCTCTTAAGGCGGCCGCCTGGTGAAGGGCGTGTTTGTGTATGAGAAGTGAAAATCGTTGAGGCGCTACGAGCGACGTCGGCCGGCACATGTATTGTGATATCGCCTCTACGGCCAAAGCCGTAAACGCGCGCGCAGTGTTTCCGGAGGGACGTTTTTAATGTGTTACTTTAAGCGTTAACGCTATCATTTTATTGAACGCGTCACTGTAGCAACGTCCAATGTACTTGTAGACCTAAATTTCGGAGAAATACGTTACACATATCTTGAGGAAACTCAGCGTGAAAAAGCCGATTTTAGCTAATTTTGAGGGCCTTAAAATATTGCTTCCAGTGTGAATGGTGTCTTAAAGTCACACTCACAAGTAGTCTGAAATATGATTTGTTTTCGTAGAACGTTGGGAACGTTTACTGGTCTCTGAAAAAGCAAGTCCTCACACGCTGCACGCAGTTTGAGCGCCATCCAGGTGGCCGTCGTAAAGGATGTTTCACTAGCGCTGCGACGCGTTATGTAGTACCAACATGATTGGACACAGGCGCATTGCAGTGCAGAAGCCGATCAGTAATTAGATCGTATCTGTCCATGGCGGTGGATAGGAAGGAATGGACGTGTATCCTGGCCATCAAGGTCACCGGATCTCTGTCACTTAGACTACTCCTTGTGGGGATTCTTTAAGTAACTAGTGCCCCACGTAACTATAGAGAGCATCGAGTAATGGATTGCCAGACTACGAGTTGCTGTAATCATGTAACCAACGATCACTTGTGTGCGGTGCATGCCGCGATTATGCGTCATGTGCGTGCCTGCGTTGGGATAGATAGAGGACAATTTTAACACATGCTACTTAGAAACTTACAAGGTGTCATTATACTGTTTTGTAATGTGATTACAATTATGCAATCACTGTCATATTATGTGCTGGTAAGTACCCATGGTAGCTCTTGTGTTTACAGCAAATTTGAACAGTAAAATGTTATTTTGTTTTGCTGCATTGCCTCTGCATACAAGTACCTCCTTATTTGACTTGTAGTCATGTGTGTTGCATACCTCTCGGTAGTAAAATTGTACATCGCTAGTGTTCTTCGAAAGCACGTCTTCATGTTTGTGCTACAAGGGTTGCCTACCTATAGGCTTTTCCACAATGATATGATTTTTGAGTGCCAGTATCTCAGAAAGGGTTTGTCAGAGCGTGTTCGACAAGTTTACCATTTTTGTTCAATATGTCATTCCGGTTCTTTATTCAATAGGATGGGTTGCTACAGGCGTACACGTACAGAAATGAATGCATGATAATAAGAGGCAGCCCCATGACTCCATCGCATTGGATGGGATGGTGTTCACACATTATTTCCTGCATACGTGTCGTTATGCATCCGAATCGAATTTGAAGGTCAGCGTTCCATTTGTAGTGGTTGTTGAATTATCGTCACTTAACATGTTCATTAACACAACCTTCACGACGGTATTACGCCCATACTGTTGACAACAGAGGCGTAGTTCCTATACACATTAGTCTTGATTTAGGTCTGGCTACCTGTACCCGTGAGCTTTTCCGCGAAGTACTTTCCACCCTGTATATGTGTGTATATACATACACATATATATGTATATACATACATGGATATATACATATATTACATGTAATTGTTTCAAGTTTTCGTTAGTAAAATATTCTGCTTTATTTATTATTTCAATATTTTTCATTTCGAGGTATAACTCTTTAGACATAGGTAACAATAAAATGGAATAAGCTCCGAGATCAGGAACTCCAGCTGAACTTCGTTTATCTCAAAACGGTCGTTAATGCCTTTAGATTTCTCGGAGGTTCTTGTTAGGCTTCATAGGGATATACTGATTCAAACTTGATTTGCCTTTGAAAGGGACTATTTTTTCAACTCCACAAATTAAAAGTCTGATGACTTTTGACAATTTTTAAATACATCCTCAAGACACTCGTTTAGAATTCTCAATTTGAACGATTTGCCTCCACTTGAATCTTTAGATGGTAGCTGCGTGTTATTATCGAAATACAAGTATATTTTTATATTTTTTTCTTTAATGATTTCGTGACCATGTTTCTGAATTCAAATATGAATTCGTCCTCTTTGGAACAATCACATCTCTTGAAGGAACACAATATACGGCTTGACCTGGAATGTTCGCATATTGAATCATGCGTAGAATCAAGTACAAACTATCCTGGTTGACTGCTGTGTTTGCATGGGTGGGAGGTTTATTATCTATCTTTAATTATTTAGAAAATAACTAATATAAATCATGTATGCCCTTGTGTTTGTTAAGTCTCACACCAAATGATATTGCTGGAGACACATTTGTCTACAGAAATTTAGAAAGTTATGTTCAGGCGACGGCTTGAATATTAGGACTTGTGGTATAAGGGTCGCAAAACGGATCTGATAAAAAATTATAAATAAAGTTGTTTTTTATTTACTTATCCTGCAGACCATCTGAACTTATCTATTATATTCCACATAGTTCATTAAAATTAGTAATGCTATTTAATAAAAGCCTAGGATGAATTTGGAATCAACAGGAGTGTACCTTGTTGATTTTTGTCTTCTAGATTGAAGTGAAGTTAGCAACCTTTATTCCAGTGTTCACAGACAGTTTTCTCACGAGGGAAACTTCAAAAAGTGAATGAATTCGTAATATAAGTGTATAAATACTTAGCGTACGTCCTAATGTTGTTGTAGTAGGTATATAACAAGATAAATTTTCTTGTCAGCATCATATCACCTAATAATATATCGTTACTAAATTAATATTGACAAAGTGTGTCCCACATTGAAAAATAATGCAAATGAAACTTAAATGTAATGTGTAGTAAAAGTGGTCATGAAGGCATATTGTGCTAAAACGAATTTTGTTTGTGTTGCCATTGAAACCTGAAATTTTTCATCTAGGCTTTGCACAGAAAGGTTTGGCCGTATAATTTCAGGTGAGCAGGGCCTACAACAGTTTAAAATTCTTTATGCGTTAGTTGAGGGGCAGAAACTGGAGAAGGTGATGCGAAGGACTGTGAGATGGGCGAAGGGTAAGAGGAAAAGGCGGCATGGGCAGGAGAGTGAGGAGAAATGTGATAATAGACCATCAGTGATGAAGGAAATGGGATGTAGACAATTGAAGGACAAGAGGAGAGTGGGAAGACTGGTTGTACAGGATGGTAAACAGTGAGGGTGGACGGGAAAGTAGCCTATAGGTTTCTGACTAACTAAGGTAGGATACAAGGGCATAAGAAACAACAGTGAAAGATTCAGACGGTGTGGAAAAGAACACAGCGGGGTAAGAATTTTATGCTTGTTTGGTCGGTGAGAGAGTGGAATGTTTTACAGGAGGATTTGTTTACTGTGAGGGAGGTTGGGAGGAACGGAAAGATCTTGGAAAGAAGTTTAAAGCGGCAAAGGACTTAACTCTCCACCGAACAGTAACCTAATCGCGAGTGCTACATATTATTTCATTACATCATGCTATTACTTGTTGGAAACTTATTATAAGTGCACATTCTTTTTAATGTGAAGTAATAGCATTGTGCAGACATAACACGTACCGTTTTATAAGGCAATATTAATTAGCAAGTAGCTGCAAAACACAACACTAAAGTCCCGTGCAATATCAGTTAAAGGTTGACCACGAGTATTTACATAACATAGTTTGTAACATTCAATTAGCATAATAATGTAGATATACGTGTCGCTTAGTAAGGATTATAATATATCTTATAGTCGTCTAAGGTCGTGATCTAGCTAGCCTTCTGCTCAAATATTTGGACATACTCATATCTCAGCTGAAACAAGCGATTAGAGTCTTTACAGGGTCTTGTAAGAAAAAATAAAAATACCCTTCATATATTTCTCTTGGCGATATCTCAAATCGATATTGCAGTTACTGTACGCGCATCTGTTTACAACATTAAACAATATTCATTTGGCATTATGACGAATGTTTGTACAGAAACAGCTGATCCTCGGCGCCGTGCTCATATTATGTCGTCACCGGCCAAACCGTTTATTGGTGGAGTTATAGACAAGGAGGCTATTGTTCTTAGCCCAGACAATGGGTCACAGCCTAAGGCCGTGGTCACAGTTATACTCACGGTCGTAAAAGAACAGGTCTGGACACTCGGCTATCTACCAATGTATTTTGCTCGACCCCCTTGTTGTTTGGCTGTAGTTCGTCAAGTTACCGAGAATGTACTTTTTGGCGCTGTAATCCGGGTGGTCGGACTCAAAACTCCGCCCACTTTTTTTTTCCAATGTTATCATTATAAAGAAATAAAGATTGCTGGAGCCTTTTCTTAAATTCGTGAGCGAAGGAAGTATTTCATAAGTTGATAAAAATATGTTTTGATAAATTGTTTATCTTAGTGGAAAGAAGAGGGCGGAGTTTGAGTCCGACCGCCCTAACTGCAGCGCCAATAAAACACAATATTCTCGGTAACTTGGTGAACTGCAACCAAACAACAAGGGGTTCAAGTTTCTAGGCGAGTGTCCTGACCTGTTCTTCTACGGCCGTGGTTTTACCACATAATAAAAACATCAGTAACAGAAACAAGACGTGATTTTCATCGTATTTGCTTTCTCTTTGGATTGTTGTGGTGTTGGAGTTCGTAGAAGTTTGGTCAGACTGCAGATTAGACCTGTTACATAATCTGGGTGGGAATTGACGCGTAAGTAAAATCACATTTACCATTTATAAATATGTAATTGCTATACAAACAAATTACAGTATTTCTTTACATATAAGTGGTTCTTATACAAATGTTTCAAATTCTACATGGCTTTCTTAATTTTCCTATACGCCCCGAGAACAGGTATAATAACAATGGCTCAAAAAGTCACTTTACGTCGCTTCTAATAAAATAATTTATTATTTTTTGTTGAGCCTTGAATCGTAATGTTTACCATTTTTAAATATTCAGTTAATGTACAACTTAATTACAGTATCTCAAGCACTAAACGTGGTTACATAAAATAATGTCTCAAATCACGTGGTATTGTTTATGTTCATGTACGCCCCGATAGCTGGTACGATAACAACAACGAAAAAGCTGTCGTCGCCACTGTTACTGCTTATTTGTTCTGTGGTTTTACCAAGGAGTATGTAAAGTTTTACTATGGAAACTTCAGGACAAGCAGGGTATGTGCAGCTAGTTTTAATTAGTAGTCTGTTACACTACATTTATTTAGGAACATTTAATTCAATTCCAATTTGAGAGTTCATATTCGTATATGAGAGTAATTTGAAATGGCAAATTTTGTACCCTTTAGAAATATCAGTGATATACGGAATGCTGACAGTAAATTTAAAATAAAAAAGGAAAATATTAAAAAATACGAAAGTTTTTCTCGTTAATTTCTAGTTTTTATGTCAGCAAATACGCTGAATATACCTACAAGCCAACATGTATGGAAACATTGTTTCAGTGTTATGATTCGCCGTCTTATATAACGAGTTTTTGCACGCCATTTAAAGGCGATGAAAGTATTATTATTTAACATCGGAAGATACATAATTTCTTTTAAATTGAGAATTACAAATTGTTAAGGATACTGCGGTAGGTTTGGATTTTTTGCAGTTCCAAATGTGTGTTGCGAAATAATGATGTGCCAATGCTGTCATGAAGTATACGATTAAGAAATACGATATTGTTAGATCCTTTGGTCTGGTGTAATAGGCCTTATGAGTAATAAAACCAGAAGCTAAGATTCTTCAAACGTAAAAAAATTAAGCCTTTTTTTTCTAGAGGTGGCAAAATTGCTATTATGAAAGTAATACGAGCGATTTTGTTCTTTGTTCGCGTTATTTGTTGCAATAATATTACCTATGAGCTATTGTTACGTTGTGGACTATATGTATCAATAAAAAAATTAGTTTATAATGTTAATGTGATTCATTGTATTCACTTAATAAAGTAATATGGCAGTGTCCAAAACCAAAATGTTTTATAAACATTTTAAGGCCAACCCCCCACCCCCAGCCCCCAAAAATAATAAGGAACTGATAAGATTATCAAATGTTTGTTGCGATGGGAGTTTACAATTGGAATTTATAGATTTGTGGACATACGCCATTGCTCATGTTTGGTCAACAAAACATAAGCAATGGTGGATGTCCACAAATCAATAAATTCCAAGGAACTGATTGCAAACGATGCCGATTGTCTACATGGCATCTACGTAAGCAGTAGCCTATTTTAATCAGTCTACTAACTATCTTAATGTTCAAGTAGTACAATATAGAACGTAAAATGTATGCATATAAATATGGAGTAAAATAGTGTTACTCACCTAACACAACCACGACACAGGTTAGAGCCTTGATGGGAACGACACATACTTCAGAATGTGGCAGACGTGGCATACAACTTGGTCAGGATTTCTAGGTGTGCTTCCGTTACCTTCAACCTTGTATTCTCTCATTGCTCCATATACGCAATATGTCATCTACACCAGCATTCCAGACTTTGTTGGTGAGAGCCCTATACAGCTGGAACATGAACCGTCTTGTTAAGACAAAGTTCATTTTTAATAATATACTACTTTACACGCGTTCGATGTATTTATAGGGGCCGGAAAATATCGCGTATTCAGTGACCTGCATGCCAAAATCCATTGTACTATGCAGATTCAAGCCACTTTTATTCGTTCATTGTCTGTTGTTCCACTGAGTAGCAGCTATATGGACAAATGGTCGGGGCTTGAGTATGCACATGATAGTTGATTCTAACAAACAGGTAATTGAATAAGCGACATTTTCCGGCCCCTATGTATTTATCTATGAAAGGAAAACACGTATAAAGCTATGCTTCCCAGTTTTATTTGTTAAATATCGTGCTTGGCAACACGGTTTCAAAGATCATGAAAATGGTTAAAATCGGCTTTTCTAGACTGCTGTCACGTAAAGAAAAACCAACAGGAATCGTACCGTCAACTGGGGTTACTGGGGACTGCAGGAAAACTTCAGGAATTTTCATTTCGTACGTTGTAGCCCTAAATGGAGAAATCATGCTAACTATTCAAGTAAGATTTATCCAATAATGGTTCCTTGTAATTCTCCTTACTCTTTTGACTGCTGTGTGTAAAATAAAAATTCCAGAACAAGTGTCCCAAGTAACCCCAGTTGACGGTAAAAAAAAACAGCAGCGTGCCCTGAACACTTCACTAAGCACATTCCGTAAGTGGCAGAATCACTTATTAAAGTCCCATAGGATAAAAGTTAAAACCAAAATATTGCACGCACGCAGTTTTTGCGCCCCGCGCATAACGGCTAGACGGATGATGACACGTGAGCTAATCTAGTGTGTGTTGTATTAGGTTCTTAAGGGCGCGGCTGTCATAATTTTTATTATTTTTTTTTTATTTGTACCGGATATTTTTTTCTTATTTTAGAGACAAAATGTGACTAAATTTGACTCTTATAAATTTTTTTTCTCACATAGTTTTCGTGTAATGGCTTGTTAAAGTCATATTTTGCATGTTTCCATTTTAAGGACTACACTGAAACCAACTGATATACCAAACTCAAAAAAATCACAGTGGATAAATACATTGCAGGCTACAATGACATGCTCATAAAAATGATTTGTATTTAAAAAAATTATTACATTTTTAAATTTTTTTTTTTTTTTCGTTTCAGCAATTACGTCCGGCTCTTACAAGAGCCAAATTTAATCACATTTTGTATCGAAAATAAGAAAAAATATCTTATACAAATAAAAAATAAAAAAAATGGTGATGAAATTACGGTAGACAGTGCCCTTAAGGTAACTGCCTGGGTGAACGTAATTATGCGTTCTATGCCTGGAAGAACGGATGCGGTAGGGACCATACAGCACATACATCACGCCTCAATCTAGCCTCTAGGTGCAAGTCACTGAACTGGTGTGCAGTCTTCTCGTCGACAACTCGTCTCTAAGAAACATTCAGAGGACAGCTTGTTATTTTATAACGAAATAATAAATACAAATGTGTTTTGTAAACGCCTATAGACATAGGCAGATAATCGGTGTTGTTTCTCCAACCTGTACAGGAACGCAAAAACGCGCATTTTAAAATTGTTCGACAGCGAGTAGAACAGCTCTAGGGAGGACTTCAAAAAAGAATACACATACACACGTGAAATGTTCTCTGAATGTTGTTCATAAGCAGATACCACTCACACACGTTAAGTTGTTTGCAGATACGTTTGTATGCGTCACTGAAGCGAGAACACTAATGCAAATAAAACAATAAGATACATTTAACACGTTATCAGTGTGTTTCATTCAAACAGGACTATCTTGACAACTCGCTGCTATAGAACCACGTTGTTCTAACTTAATTTTTTTTTTATTTTTTAAGATTTGTGGCTAGTCTATACTAACTCCATTAATTTTACATTGCAGTACAGAGGAAATAGAAATATTCAACTCATAAGTTATAGAACCAACATGTTCTACTTTTTGTTCTATCTCTATTGCAAAGGTATACATTCACTGTTATTTATTCTATTAATTTATCATAATAGTATTTGAAACTTTGGAAACAGGGTCCCAATATGATATTACAAAAACACTATTTATAGCGTGCGTTAATATTTTAACTGCGAAATAAAACATATGTTCCGCAAACTTGTAATGGCTCTCCTGTGAAATTCCTAAATATGGAGTTAGAACAATGTGGTTCTATAACATCGAACTGTCACATATTGACCCTATGTTCATATTAACTTTTTGATCACAATGACCAGTACTACCACCTCCCAAAGTTATGTCCTTTCCCCCCGTGTCATCCTGTATTAGTCCTAGTTAAGTAAGATGGTTTCTCGTGTTGAGGTGAGACATGAGCCCTGATTGGTCGCAGGATGAGTAAGACTTCGGAGAATCAGTCGTCGGAAGAACTGGAAACATCACAGCCTCAGCCACAGTACTCTCACAAGGGTCTTGTCATAGTGAGTACGACATCTTTGTATGAAGAGCTGCTATTTAATTGGTGTTTATGTAGTTAAGTTAATTAGTAGATACTCTCCCATGCATTGCTTTTGTAACCTGTTGTAATGCACTCATAATGTGTTATTCCTAGAGTCCTGCAGAATTCATGTCATTATCGTACAGCAGACTGGTCTCCACATAACTGTATATTTATCTTACTTCTGCCGTCGGTCGGCTGTTTTTGTGGTGCGCCTGAACTTTTAAACCAATTACTAGGGACTGCTGATTTCCGCGAAGAGTTTTGCCCCACTTCGGTTCAGTGGCTTACTTTCACACCTGCAGATCTGCTTCGTGGCTACTGGGCAGCGTGTCTTCATGAAGAGACTACTCTCATTTCACAGAGCCAATCACAGTAAGGTTACTGCATCACTACATGTCTATGATTTGCGGGTAGAATACTCCGACTCGTGAGAGTTAAAATATCCAATCACTGACCGTAAAGCCGAGATGCTGACGTGTACGTAAAGCACTGAAACAAAGTGGGGCAACGATCTTCGCGAAAATCAGCAGTCCCTACCGATTACGCATTCGACTGTAAAATGCTCACTTACCAGAAGGGACAGGGAAATTCCATACCCTGCGTGTCAGAGTAAACTATCCTACGCATATGTAAGTCCTGACCATTTGCCAACTAGCTGCTACTCCGTTGAACAAGCAGACAATGAACGAATATACAAGATTGAGTATGCATAGGAGAATGGAACCTAGCATGCGAGTTATTTAATTCGCGAAATTTTAATGTCCGTACTTACCTACAAAGATGAGTAGGCCACATGCCAATAACGTCACGGAGAGTGTTTCTGTGACTACAGGCCAATGAATTATATCCTGTAGCGAAATTTACACGTTTAAAGTCACTAATTTCGTATGAAGGCCGTAAAAAAACCCTAGGTTAGGTTTATAGGTAGTTTCAAAAGACTGAGGAATCAGGTCAAACTTAATTTCGAATTTTCTTTCCTTATACATACATTTTAGTTTGTCCTAAATTAACCCTGTAAGCCTGTGTTGTATTAGCAATTTTTCAGTAAAGTGTCTGTTTTACTGAATTTTTTGATGTTTTCATTAAGTATATATTATAAATATGGTTAATAATATAATAACAGAAACTGAGATGTTTATGTTGCTTTACTACGTATAATGCAAATGTAACTTTACACTACTAACAAAAAAAATCAAATATTTCAAGAACTCCACAATCAAGTTAGCATTGGGCAATCAAGTTAAATAACGCAAGCTAGAAAAAAGTATTTCGGCCAGCACTTGGAAGCGAGGTTTACAAATAACGCTGGTGATATGAAATAGGTATGAAGCAGCGCCGGAACGAAAGAACGGGGAAAACTAGACGTCACTGAGAAAACCCGTCGGCCAACAATTGTTGTTAACATCGCTCAGCACGGTTCCAACATGCAACCCATTCGGGATTCGAGCCCATATAAGTATAATAGGATAACTCGTATTTTATTGGTATTAGTTAAGTCTGTGTAAATGGACAAGTAGTGATAGAAGCGCAAAAAAACAGTTCCCTAACAACATTTAATATGTGTAAAATAGCCTTACTGTAAAAGAGCATTTGTAAATTTTAAATACTGGTGTATAGGAGTGTTAAAATAATTTACATGATACATTTTTACCCATACTTCAGGGGTAGCGATTCTACACATTTTAAAGAATTAGTTAAATGTATGCTCATGTCACCATACTTTTACAGTAACAGTCTATGATGAATATTCTCCGTTTCCAACCCGATATATAGTAATTTTCCCATATTAGGTATGGGTTTAAAAAAAATCCCCACTCTATTTAGGAGGTTTTTTGTAAAGTACTAACAGGTGAGTGTGTGTGTGTTTGTATTAAGACTAATTCTACTTCATGTTAGAAAGAAAATGTGTCTTATTATAGGAGAGTTTGGCACAGGTAAAATTTCTGCCGCTAGTATAACTGCTATCGCTAAGGGCCCAGAAAAATACGAAACTGTAGTAAAATTAAATTTAAGTAGGCTTGGAAATTACAGATGTGATTTAATTTAATTTTTAAGTACAAATAAACTAATTTCGTGTTTTAAATTATTATCTTTATGAAACACAATAAAGCTCATAAGAGCTTTGTGACTGGTCAGTTTGCACCCATTACCGATTCCAGCGCTCAAGCGGCAGAAATTTAACAAACTTTTATCAGTGATCTTTCTAGCCTGTAGTAGAATTAACCTTTGTTCTTATACTCCATTCCATATAAGTTTGGATAAATTGACAGCAAATTATGGGTAGAGATGATGGTATATCGCGAAAAAGTTTTGTGCCAAGAGAGCCTTGAAAACACTGACACAACGTAGCTGTCTGCAGACCAATACCAGGCATAAAATATTACAATATTGGGATTCTTATTGGCTCAGTCTAATAGGGCAACAGCTCCACGTACAAACTAAAGCCAGTAATCTTCTGGTAAGCTGGACGTGTATTGAAATCCATCAAACAGTCAACTTTTCCCGCGATAAACCATCATCTCTAATTATGGGCAATAGTTTTCAGTATTTTTTGGTTTGTTGCACATTGCAAGACATTTTTAGCTCTAAAATGAATCTGAGATGTCCATTTCAGCATTTGTACTGCAAAATTTGTCTTCATCTTTGAAATAACTGAGCAATGGGAGTGCATGACTGGATTTAGTCTCTTGGACGTACTCCATTGTAAAATGAATGACTGTCAAAGAAAACTAAACAAATAATAGAGTGTCTTGTGTAGTGACACAAATAACGAAATATTACAAGTTGTTGCCCATAAATTGCTGTCAGATTTATCCAAACTTGTATGAAATGGAGTAAATTTACGCCATTTTGATGTAATTCAGAAGTTGACGGCCTGAGGGAGATCATTTGAGACTGTTAGGCGAGGGTGAGATTGGGGTGGTTCGCTATTGCCTTCTCCATGGGTGGGAGTGAAGGACAAGCACAACTTAGCCTTCAGCCCGGTCGAAGTAATTCCACCTCCCTGGTCAGGAATCAAACCCAGGGCCCTTGTCCCACCAGCCAGGAACTCTATAAAATAAGCCAAGTGGTCGGTCGTGTGATGGAGGTTCGACAAGTGCTGATGCTGTTTACAGGCGTGGTTTATCGGCCTTGCGACGGGCGTGGTGCTGCCACTGTTAACAATGGCGATTATGTGGACTTACAGACACTCCTCCAGCCAAATAAGTGATGCATTGTACGGCTCCTTCCAGTGGCTCAAAAGGTACCTACAATCTCTTCACCATAAAGGTGGAACATTTTAACACGTGCTATATTCTTCCCCCCAGCAGTTCCTGCATTTCAGCCATTGCTAAGTGTAAATATTTATGTACGTCTAGACGAACATAAATTCAACCCTCTCAATGTTTTACCTATAACACGGCAATGAAATGTAATTGAACGCATAATACAAGAACTTTACCTTGTTGGATTCGATCCCCGGCTGCGGCGATTCTGATTTCGGTCTTTTTATGGTTTCTCAAATTCACTCCAGTCGAATGCTGACAAGCTTATTAACATAAACCATAGCCGATTCCTTTTTTAGTTACTGACTCGTGTATACTTTGTGTGCCGCCGTCTCTATTGCCCTCGCTGTCAACGAGACATTACGGAGCGTCCTTACATAACCAAGACCTGACCAATCGGCTGACGAACGTTTACTCTGGGCGAAAAGCTGGCCGTGTTCTCGCCTGAGAACCTAGGGGAGGTATTGACCGGAGCGTAGTATCTGTGAGTGTAGAAGAGAAAAAGAGACAGAAAGTAGCAAAACGCGCTTCGCGTTTCTTCGGGTTTCTCATGAAAATAAGTTACTAAACGGTGTTAACGTACGTATGTTTTCACAAAGGATGCGTTCTGGTTATTGTAAGTAAATATGTTTAATAAAAGAAACATATCTACTATAAACAAACGGAGCTATGTTAAAATATTTCGCTGAATTTTTTTTATTAACTATCGTATTGATATCCCATTATCAAAACTTCGACTATAGCAATAACTTTTGTATTATTCCTCGAGAAATTAGAATAAACAAATCCTGATATAATTATCTTAATTAACTATCTAGGGACGCTCCTTAAGCCTACTACTACTATGCCTACAGTTGAAAATGTGTAATATCCAATTAAATACTTCTTACACGGCATGTAACTGCTGATGATAGCAGTGATGGCATTCTAGTATAACATGTTTCAGCCCTTGTGCAATGCACATTATGCTCATGTACTGTAAATTGCAATGCAGCATCGGTGCATTTTTGCATCTATGTTAAAACATTATGTTTCATTTCTCTATTTGTAAGAATTGTTTCCAAAAAATAATCATATGCAATTCTGCTACAATGTGAATTTGTCCGCAGGATGTTCTCGTCACCAGCAGACGAAGAAGAACCACTTTCAGTCCAACAAGAGCCTGAATCAACTACAGTGGAAGAGGAGATCATCCAGCCCGAGAGATCGGCGACCTTGGTAGACATGACATCAAGCGCTGAGCTGCTGCAGCACCTGAAGCTCGACTTGTTCTCTACGAAGTCGGAGCTGGTGTTGGTGCAGCCAGTGCCAAGGGATGGCGACTCGCTGTTCTCTTCACTGGCACACCAGGTCCTGAAGAAGGAGGTGGGGTCGCCGGATCACCTGGCCGACACGGTGTCCCTGAGGAGACTGGCGGGTCGGCAGCTACTGGCGCACAGGGAAGCTTACGACAACATGCTCCTGGAATCGGCGGCTGCACACGAAGATATTCTCGCACACTTGGAGAGTGACGAGGACCGCGTGGAGGGGCTGGCACGTGCCATACAACAGCCCGGGTTCCCTGCAGGATACGAGAGCCTGCAAGCCATGGCTGACGTCATGGGTGTGCACGTGACTGTACACGTGGAGGACGGCGGCAGACTGGAGGTGATGAGCAGTGCTCCTGGTGCTGAGAGGACAGTGCACATTGGACAGCGGTCCTACCGGGAGAAAGATGACTACCCCAGCCATCACTACGACAGCATACTGGCTGTAGAGCCGCTGTAGTTCTCCGCACTCTGCTGACTCGACTACACCTGGTTTATAATCCGTGCCGTAAAAAAACTGCATAATCCAGCACTGCCATATATACTTTATCGCGAATAAAAGTTATTTGATTAAAAACTCGAGCAAAAATAATTCACAAATGTGTATTGTTTTACTAAACATACGGCTTTGAAATGTATCTAGCTAAATTTTTATTCATGAAAGAAAGTTTGCATTAATGTATAATTGCATTAAGAAAGTCGTAATTTCAGTTGGCCACACCCCATTTCTTGAATTTTGTCAAGTTGGCGAGGACGTAAATCTATTTTGTGATCTTCGCCAATTCTTAAATCATTTATCTGAAGTTTCTATTACAACTGTTTAGTGACGCAACCAAATATAATTAATGCTAAACCATTTGCACTGAACAAGTTTTACTACCTGAATAAGGTTAACAAATTTTAATCTATATTCTAATACATTTGAAAGCATTTTGGAAATATTTTTAATGTGCTATAGATTCCCAGGAACATTTTCCAAAAATGCATTAGTAAATAATGGAAATCAATCTAATTAGATACATGTAATATTTGCCAAGTTTAAAAAAAAACTACATATAAGAATAATATTTTCATACGTTTTAATAACCAGCCATTTTAACGGCGTTATGTCTTCTGAATTGTTTTGAACCTTAACAGAAAAAAAGAGACAATGAACGCATTCCAAAACATATACTGTACACTCCAAAAGTAAGAAAAAACAACGGCAGACCCAAGAGAATATCGACGGATCAAAAATTCGCAACGGACAAACATGTCTAAAGCTTGAGAAAGAAGATGAAGTAAGATAAAATTAAAGAAGCAAAATATGGTTAGTACCTACCTCGAATTTTACACCTGGCTTAAAATTACACCACAAGAAAATGTTTAATTTTGTGCGTCTAACGTTCTTCAAGCAAATACGTAAATGTTCTTTACCGACTCCGTTACGCTGTTAATACAATCTGGTGTAGAGTTATTTTTCTCCATGTGTAAAATTTACATTTCCTGTAAAATTTAATAAATATGTTTCTC
>PNEQ01031722.1:44696-67714 GCA_003012365.1 Medauroidea extradentata
TATATATATATATATATATATATATATATATATATATATATATATATATATATATATACCCATACATACATATAAAGATTACTTGCCATTAAAACATTAAACATGTCAAGTTTGGAGACTAAAACCTATACATTAGTAAATGTACTGTTTTTGCCTTTGATAAATTTTGTAGAAACGGGAAAAGATACATTTTTGAAACATAACAAGACATTTAATGTTGGCTACCGAAGACGTTTTAGCTATTTATTTTAAGGATTCACGCATTTTTGCTTTACGAAGGAGAAAGTAAATTTTATTGATTCTTTCTCGAACCAACGTTATAATTATATTTTACGTGTTTTCCGATCATTCTATAAATCGTCTATGCCATATTAAGTGTTAATAACATTGCATAAATACGACTATATTATTTTACTACGTAAGTTAGGACAGTTGACAAGAGATAAATGAATAATTTTGACAGACATTCTGTGATGTGATTTATTTTTGAAGATAAGCTTATTGACTAAATGGAAGATATCGCAGTCAGGCGATGCTACAACTGTAGGGGATACAATCATACGGCAGAAGTGTGTAGAAACAGCAAAACATGCAAGAAATGTAGTAGTACTGATGGACATAATAGTGAATCATGTGACAGTACCGGCATTGTCTGTATTATCAGCAGTATTGTAAATAATAAATTTCAGAAGAATTTGAATGTGAATCACACAGCTGATGACCCTGCATGTAGTGCATATAAGCATAAAGTTCAAATGTATGAAAAAACGGATTCAGTATCTGGAATAGCAATTGAAATCGGGCACAAACAAAAACGTGGAAATAATTTCTGGAAACATAGACTCACATAATGTACAAAAAAACGTTTGCATTATCTAATGAAAACCTTTTTATCACGTTCCTTAATGTATGTGGAATGCTTCTACATAAAGATGAACTAGAATTAGTTACCATGCAAACTGAGCCACTACAGATTTGTTTGTCTCAAACACATTTAACTGAAGACATTGAGGAAGTAGAAGTGCACATACAAGGATGTAACTGTATAAGAAGTGATTCCATCACAAGACATACAGGTGGAGTAGTTTTGTACTTAAAATCTGGTGTAGCATGTAAAGAAATAATGCATCATACTCTTCAGAAAGAATATTGGATTTTAGAAACTAAGGTTGGCTCAGAAGGGGATATTTTCAATACGATTTTATTATATAGGCTAGGTCTCCCCGTGGCAATGTTTCGGATTTTCTGGATTTCTTTGATAACTTACTCGAACAAATAACAGATGATGTACGAAATGTTTTAGTAATGGGTGATTTTAATATTGACTGGTTAAGTGATAACTGCTATACTAAAAGACTGAGGAGATATGTGAGTCTGCATGAATTGAAACAGTATGTGACTGATCCTACGAGAATAGCAAATCATTATATTGCTTTGATTGATCTTGTTATTTCAAGTGACAGAGAAATATGTAGCATGGTACTGAATACGCCAAAAATCATAGATCATTCTATTATTGGAGTTTATAAACTAAGGAAGACAGTTATAAAAAATAAACAGTCACATAAGCCTGGCATAATTTATTCTAAATTAAGTACTGTATCCAAAGGAAAGCTAAACATGCTAAATGGGAATTCAACAGTTAGTGAAGATATATAAAATGAGTACGTATTGCTGAAAAATCTTATTATAGATAGTATTGAGGATTGTAGAAAATCAGCTTATAGGCCTGTAAGGAACTGCCAATCTTTGTTTAATGATGAAGTGAAAATTGCAATCCAGGTTCGCGACAATAGTCACACTCGTTATATGTATGACAAAACAGAAGCTAACTGGAACCTTTATAAATCTCACAGGAACCAGTGCTTATACATGATTAGAATGGCAAAACGGACACATTTGGAAAGAGTGATTGATGATGTGAGTAATCAACCAAAGAAGATGTATGAACTAAAAAACTAATTTACAAAAATACAGAAAATGAAATAAAAGAGGCTCAACTAGAACACAAAATATTAACTACCGATGAAGAAATTGGGAATGGCCTGAATAAGTATTACGTGGCAAGCATAGGATATATTGTGAAATCTATATCAACTGAAGATGTAAATGGAGAAGTCTATCAAAGTGAAAACTCTACTCTGAATACATTTAGAACTACAAATGAAATTGAAATTTCGAAACTTATAAAAAGTATAAACAATAAATCATCAGTTGATGGAATCAATGAGAAAGTATTGAATGAAATACTCTTTAGTACACAATCGTATTGCACAAATAATAAATATCTCACTCAAGAATGGATATGTACCCGCAGAGATGAAGATGGCTACCATTACCCCTATCCCAAAGTCAAAAAGTGCAAAAAAAGTGAAGAGTTTAGACCTATTAACATGTTGCCTAGTCTGGAGAAAATATTAGGAAAAATTGTTTACAAACAATGAAAGACTACTGCAAAGAAAAGTCTGGATTTCGTGAAAATCACTCAACTGAAACAGCAGTACAGTACGTGGTCAATGACTGGAAAATAAAAAAAAAAGATGACAAAAAAAAGACAGCGGCATTTTTTCTAGTCTTAAAAAGAGCCTTTGAGCCTGTTGACCATACACGATTAATTCACGAATTGGAGAGATATGGAAGTGGCGGGACAGTTATAAAGTGGTTTAAAAGCTATTTGACTGATAGATACAAAGTTGTAAGGTGTGGGGAAACGATCTCTCAAAGAATTAAAAATGATTATGGTGTTCCACAAGATAATGTTTTAGGCCCAATGTTATTTATAATTTATATGAATGACTTAATGGACTTGGTCTGTAACTGTGAAATTCACTTGTTCGCTGATGACACATTAGTTTATTGTTCTTCATATGAGCTTGAAGATGCAGTTAAAATAATTATCTGTTAACTAAAGTCATTGTATAATTGGTTGTGTGAAAACCAGCTCAAAGTGAACATAGCTAAAACAAAATATATGGTGATTGATGAAGGCAGAGACGAGATAAACATGAATTTTGAAGTTGTTTTAGGTGAAGATGGTGTTATAGAACAGGTTGATGAATTTAAATATCTAGGGATTGTAATCGACAAATCACTAACCATAAAGTCACATGTAGAGAATATAATTAAAAATGTTGCTTGAAAGATATGCATGTTAGGTAGACTTACGTACAAGTTGTCTAAAAATCGAAGGTTATTGTATACAACACCATTGTTCTTCCACATTTTACGTGTTGTGCATCAATTATAAATTTTGTTGATCAGTTTATATTAATTAATTACAGGTACTTCAAAATAGGGCCATGAGAGCAATACTCATAAAAGATAGATTTGTAAAAATTCAAGACATGTTTGCAGAACTGGGTTGGATGAGTATTAAACAATTACTTTTATATAATACACTAATTTTTGTTTTTATGATCAAAGAAGGTATTTTACCTGAGTATTTACATTCAAAGTTAATAAAAAATATTCAGATCTACATGCCTATGACACTAGAAATAAGTATTACTTTCACATTAAATTTCGGAGAACTGATTTGGCAAAACGGCCTATTTTTGACAAACGATTGACTGAATTTAATTTAATAAATTACCAGAACCATTCAAAGAAATTAAGAGTCTTACTACTTTTAAGAAAATTCTTAAAGAATATATTTCAGCAGCAAATAACTTTTAATTTAGCGATGTATGATGATGTTTAAGAAATTCGTATCATAATGTGTATAAAGTCATCGTTAAAATTTATTACAATATATAATTATTGTTAGCCTACTACTGCAAGAATATTATGTACACGTTTGCATAATTTGATTGTAAATTTCATTACACATCATGAAACAGTTTAATATTGTATGCATGTTTAAAGAGTTATTGTTCTTTTTAGTCTTTGTGCTATTGAAATAAATAAATATATAAAAACTTATTATTATGCTTTGCTTCTTTCCCTTTGTTCTTCCACAACAAATTATTTCTTTAAGTATTGAGGAAAATAATATTTGTTTAATCTGTGATTTTATTACTACAGTAATTCCTTTCTAACGCCAATATCTCGGTTATGTTTATTTATTCTACGGTCTATGACATAATATGTATTATATACGGATAGACCAAGGTCGTAGAAGAACAGGTCTGGACACTCGCCTGGAAACTTGACCTCACGGTTTTTGAAGTACAGGTCAGGACACTAGTCTATCAAACAATGCTATTGAGTTTACCTCGTTATGACTGAAAGCGCCACTAGCAATGAAGTGTTGTTTTAACATTGTAATATAGAATTGTACTACCACATCTCCTAGTAGTTCCGACATGTGCTTGCTCCTTGTAGTCCAATACAGTTTCTCACCCGTGGTTATTTCCTAACTACTCCCTTTTCTATGGTTATTTCTTCAGTACCAGTACCATACAAATGTACCACCAAAATATTTATTTTGCGCTATCATGCATCATCACTCCTATCTGACTTGTGCTACGATGTGTTAATTTCTGTCTTCTGCAGTAGATACTAAGAAAGTTTATACAAAGCGATAAGACAAAACTGAGCTCTGAAGCATATGTATGGCATGTATATTATATTTAACGATTTGTTGGTTTTAACAACTTGAAAATGATGTTATTAAAATATGTTAAATGTACCGTTGGAAAGTTCGCAAATAATCTCCCTGACTTTATTTGCACGTTTGCATTGTGATGGACAATGAATACAGCTTAATCTATTTTGCTAATTGTGTTGGACGAAGAAACAAAAACTAGCTCCCTGTTTCTTAAAACATATTCGAAAATCATTCAGTGTATTTTCAAATGTTTAACAATATTACAATGTCTATACAAATATAAATTCGTCTGATCGTACTAATTTCCATTGCGTAATTTAATTCCTTCTGTAATTTACTCGTCGCTGTCAATCATATAAGGAAACATTAATAGCCCACTTTAGACGATAGTGTAAAAATTCGGTACACATATCAATGAAAATAAGAATTGTTTAATTGCGGCCTTCATTATTAACGTTTGTGTTTGTAAAAATTAAATAAATAAGAAATAAATTTTAAATAATGGGTTATTATGTCGTCTTTCCTACAGGATTCACACTTTTAGAAGTCCACAAGTGTTGAGAAGTTTCAGTACACACATGGTTCGGTGCGCATATTTTCCTACTCGTATTACTGCAATAGAGAAAGTTCCTGACGAGCTCAGCTTTTTCCGACTGGCTCGGTTCGGAAAAAAAGTCTTGCTCTCTGATAAGATGTTTGATTCCTGGATTGTCCGGATCTCTGGTCGTGTAAATGAAGTAAAACACAGCCCATTCAGACTCTTTAATTTGTTATTGTAGGATTGTTCTAAAGAGGTAAAAAGTCTGACCTTACTTTCTATAGTATACTAAAGCGGTTTGACAATAGTGCAACACGACACGCCCGAACCGTGCCTCCAGGGACGAGTTCTCGCCCAAGTATTAATAATAGCTGGTTGCTATTAACCCAAACTATACTGCCGTATATTGCCCAAAATTGATTTGGTAACTGTAATTTTTCGAAGAATTGTTGACGGAAAATAAATTAATGGTTATCCGCTTGGCTTCGGGCTAGGGGTCCCGTGTTCAATTCCTGGCCGGGGAGGTCAATATTTACAGTTGCCTCGCAGAGTTCCGGACTGGGTGTTGTGTTGTCCTCTCATCTCCATACTGGGGAAGACAATGGCGAACCGCCCAGAATTTCCTCGCCTAGTCGGCGTCAGAAGACGTCAGGGTTTTTTTCATCATCCGGTCCCCTCCGTGGTTGCAAACCTGACCTTAAGGCAGAACACTCATCATCGTCAATCTGTTTCCGCTCTCATCAGTTTAAATTCAAACAGGAAACAGAAATAACGTATTCTACCGAAAATAGTACGGCAAATACATAAGATACTTTCCAAGAAACTAATGCAATAAATTACACTATAATTTACAAAAACTGCGGTATTATTAGTACAATGTTTAGTATAAAATTAATTTTTTACTCATTCATGACGTAAATAATAATTATGTAGTTGTTTAAATGAAAACGAATGTTCTTCGTAATCGTATCCGTCGCCAGAGATGAGCTACAAATCAAATGCCAGCCAACACTGTTGCTATGATCCCGACAGGCCCGTCGCTAGCGTCAAAGCTCTGATTGGCTGGCGCTAGTCCCTGAGTGGCACACTCTTGTGAAAACCACTTTAAGAAATCTTAAAACAAAAGACAGTCACTGCATAAAGACTTACTGTCATCATGAGTGAATAGGAGGAAAATTGCGACCTTGCCCAAATCAGTAAAGCACATCAGTAGGTCCATGGTCATTCACAAGCAGTCTGCTATGTATCAGCAAGGCCCAGGAACAGTGTGAATGTGTTTGCTTACACAGGTGGTGAGTGTCACGTAGACAGAAGACGCAATGTGCGAGGTACTGCTGGGAGCATATTGGGCGTGGCGACACCTTGTACCTGCAGACGAGGATCACGGTTTCACCGGTCATCTGTGGGGATTTCTCAAACGGTGAGTTACTCGACTAGATGTTCACATGGGGAACCCAATTCTGATGACTCCCACTGCCTGTACCACACACACAAGGTTCGATCCCCAGCTCCGACAATCCTAGTTTCGATTTTCCACGTTTTCCCGAAATAGCTTCAAGCGAATGCTGGGATGGTTTCTAAACAAAGGCCACAGCCGACACCTTACCGAGTTCTAGTTGTTATGTGACTTTGTGTGATTGCTTTATACACCCAAATCCTTTAGTACATTTTTTTATTACTGTTCTTAATTAATTTTCTTACAACAATAATGTCTTTCTTCAATCTTTCATAGCACAGATACTACATGAATGTGTTTCTCTTTTAAAAATAATATAAAAAGATTAAAGTGTAAACCTACCTGGTAACCTTATCTTGTCTGTCTCTTTCACATTATTTTCCAACTTTATCGTCTAATGGTGACATCACGTTCTTTAATTCGGAAACTTCACTTTGTTTGTTCAAGTTATCATCATGCGAGAAAAACTTTTAAAAATGACGAATGTTGAACTATTTTCTGACATGTTGACGCTTCTATTTTAGCAGTACGATGTATCTGACTCTCAGCCATACAAATGAACTTGTTGCTTCTATTGAAGAAGACCCCAGGGCTATTAGGTACGTCTCGCGAGCAAATATAGGGTGTATGAACTAGAGAGCTTGGAATATGATAACTTATGTTTGTAGACACAATTTTCACAAGTAAAAAATATGTTAAACGAGGAAAAGTGGAATGTGACTCCTTGGTAAATAAATGACAACCTGGCAGTATACAGTGCGCGTACTGAATCTTGCATTTAAACGGCACAACCCTGAGCAATTGCTTTATTTGTTTTATTTATTTAGTCATTTATGTCTCATCGAACAGCACAAGGTCTGGGTAGAGGAACGCGGGGGAACAGAGTTAGGAGCCGGGCAGGGCCTATGTTAAGGAACCATTCCATTCGCCTGGAAAACCCTGGAAAACCGAAATCAGGATAGCCGGAGCCGGAGATCGGAATCGGGTCCTCTTGAATGAGAGGTGAGTGCATGAGTACAAAATATCCTGAAACTGATGTGACAGGGCTGGGTAATATTATCTTTCAATTCGAGGTAAAGAAGTATTTCCGCTTCAAAGACAAAACATCCTTGCTTCTGCTCCATGTTCTAATATTTGGCCCATCACCTCTTAAGACATTGTTGGCGGTAAAACCCTCTCACCTCACCTTATATTTAGGTCCTCATACAAATGTGCCACCCGAAGAAGTGGTACAGTCAAAGGCAGTCGGTTCAAGGAAGTGCAAGACTGCACTAAAACTCAACCGATTCAGTTCCTGGTGGATGGTTATTACACTATAACGCATACCTCAAATATATATAAGTCTTTATGTTCTTGGTAGGACAGGCTGATGCTATTTCTGAGACCCTAATTTAATGTTTCGAAGTTCGAAAATAAACCAGAATACGATTTTTTAAAATTTGTATGTCGTCATCCTAATAAAATGGAACACTGTGTTAATTGCACTACTCAGACATAAGATAACAGTAGAACTACCTAACTAGCATCATGTATATGATAAGTTCACATGACTTCAACAATTTATGTGTGTTCAGTTCCTGTAGTGTTTTATGAACTAAAAATCTTGGACGACCATATCCATGTAACAAGTGCTGGTCTACATATTTCTACCAACGTTATATATAATGCTCTGAATAAAACATATAATAGCATAGGTGCAACTAAGAGTGAGCTTCGGGCCAAACCGCCGCCCTAATTAAACCTCTCTTAACCCCTCAAATCCTGCTATGGCGGATAAAATTTGTGAGAGTTTAAAAAAAAAATTGACTGAAATAGGTTACTTGAAACAGTTATGATATTGACTGGAATACAGAGAAATTAGTAATGTAGTACTGTAAGACATGTCTGGTAAGTATTAGGCCGTAAAATGCATGGCAGTATGGAAATATTAAGACGAATGCTCCTCACAAATGTATGTTCTAGTTGTGAGACAGAGTATTTGTGATCACAAAAAAGTCTTAAAGAAAATTAATAGCATTAGAAAAACTGCACACATACACTTGATAGCTACATACGTTAGCAATTATGTCAGGGTAAATCGCTCTGCGAATCATTGGCTGTTTTCATAGTCAGTGAAATTTAAAAAAAATATTAGTGATCTGTGTTTTAGCTGGGTGGTAATTTTTTTCCTTATCAGTACATTTGTTTATTCAAGCCCCTAGTTGATGTAAACATAACACTGCACGCTACAAATTCAGTAATACATTTTACTATACTCACGAGTTATTATAAGGCAGCAATAAAGGTAAAATATTGGTTAACAATCCTGACACTAAGACCTTTAAAAGTACTCAATTTATCGTAAACAGTGAGTATACCACAATAAATTATTCTCACATTTTCCACATCGAAGTATTACTGTGTTTTTGATATACTTAATGCAACAATTCTCTCTTTAACAGTGTTCAAAACGTATTTTGGATACATTCAGACTCCTGCTGAAATTACGTAACTTGAATATAATATGAGTTTTATGAGGTTCACCAAAGTTGTGTACTTAATTCAAGCGATGAGTTTTCCCTTTATTAATCGTGCCATACTTTATTGAAATTATTATTAATGTCCTGTAATATTTCTTTATCCCTATACAAAGCCTTCGGTTTCAGTCACCAGACCGTATATACAAATCACCCGATAATTCATAATTACGAACATTATTACTAATAAAGTATAATATCTGACAAATTATGTTGTTGTAATGCAGATGTAATGGTGTTATAACTTTAACTCAAAGTAATTAATTTTGCCTGAGAGTTAAATTAATATTTTAATGAGTGTTTCCAAACAATCAATTTAGATAAAAACCAGGAATCTCATCATAGTTTATGATTCTCGATCACAAGACGACAATGTACATGGAGTATGTACGAAATTGTATCGGGTCACGTATGTTATTTATTGACGATGTATTGTTAAAAGATTTTCAAATACGTTTATCTACTTAACAAACACACACTTTTAATTCTTAAATTTTAATGATTTCGCCAGCTTATTATAAACATGATATTAGGGCCACTCAAATGGTTTGAAACTGATTCCTTAAACTGATTCTTAAACTGCCATAACTCCAAAATTATAACCTGGATTAGTAGAACACATGTTCTGCATTTCCACTTACAAAATACTAAATATCAAATAATAATACTGAAGATGTTTTCAGGTCTTCGCTGCCGTTGATGATATTATCCTGGCATTCGAGGTTGAGGGTATTCTCTACCACTACGACCTTGAGAGACAAGATAACAATACAAATAATACTGAATGTTCATCACCAAAATTACCATAAAGTGTACTACAACTAACTCTACACCAGTTAGACACCCTGAGTTTAGAGGCGATAAGGTTCACGTCAAGCGTGGCAGAGTGGCCCTTATATCTCCCCAGTTTCCGCCCCTCAAACGTACGAAGATCACGCCCCGTAATTATAACTCACAGTAACGTAAGCGGTGTGTGGGTTGATGTTTTCCGGTACATGTCCTGTTCTCCACTCCTCTAATCGTGTACCCGACCCCGCATGCTTAACTGGAGACATTTTACAATGCCACTATATCCCATTATTTTCATTACCCGTCAGATCCCGTGAAAAACTGACACTAGACTAAAACCGTCAAGCCACACATGAAAAAACATGCCCCTCCACCGATCCACTATCTAATCGGCTTCAAACGTTCTTACAGCTCAGGACATGGGCCGACCAACAGTCAGCGCGGACACTGTGCCTAACTAATAATAGGGGGTTCACCAGTTCCCAGAGCCACTGATCTCTGTGAAAATAACTTTGCACCAACGAGTTTCGTTGACTTAGCATCTGTGCTTCATGGTTACTGGCATAATGTCTTTGAGTAGAAGCATCACTCAATGAGCCCGGTGCACACTACTCCCAATTCTCTTCTGAATTCCTTACTTAATTATGTTCATAAATAGAATTCTGATTCAAAACAACTGCGTTGTGTACACGCTGTATTTGTTTAGTAATCAGCTATGCTGCATAAAAAAAATTATATTCCATTAAGTATAAAAGGTAGATTTCAGGAAAACTATTTAAGATACAATACGTGCGTGTAATAGCCAAATACATGCAACTGTATGTCGTGTGTTCAGTAAGAAACAAGAACTTTATTTATATTCCTATAGGATATTAGCAACCCTACTTGCGTAATATGCATGGGCGGTGGCTGAAACTGAGTATTGCACATGCGCGTAAACATACACTACGATGAAATATAGGACGGGCTCTATCGGTGGTATTAAGTACGGAATTCTGTCTGGAACCAGCGTAGTTGCGGCACACACTGTCGCAGTGCTACTTGTACTGAATTAGTTCCGGAATTCTATGCTGAGTTATGAATAATGTATATCGGGCTTAAGACTGTGCCAATGGGAATGCGCACGGAAAAAAATATATTTTGCGACAGCTACAAATATTTTGTGTGTACTTCCACCTGCAAAAATTATTTTGTGGTCACCACACAAACATGTTGTTGTCACCACAATTAAAATATTATGACCACCACACAATTGTTTCGTGGTTACTACACGATAATTTTGCAGCGAAAACTTCCTACAAACTTTTTCTTTCAGTGCTGTTACTGCAAAACCACACGTCTGTGATATGTTAGTACTATCTCAAGACGCCAAGATTTGAAAACATCCAATCACTAACAACAAAACATAACTGCACATGTGCACATTTGGCATTGAAATACGTTTGTGCAAAAATATTTGCGCAAAAAAATCAGTGACTCTATCGTGAGTGCGTGGAACGTGGCTTGCAGGTTGCACAGGTGTGTGACGGCGGCAAAGTGCCAGGACAGCGACATGGGAACACTGCACACAAGTGACGAGGTGACAGCCCGCCGTGGGGACTGGGGTGGAGACTCGCTGTTAGCTGACCTGGCTCTCCAGCTAGCGAGCACCCCGAATGTCGGCACGCCGGCCATGGCGCGCGGGATGCCCCGCAATCAGCTCCAGGCCTGCACAGCCATGTGCACGGATATGTTGGCCAACTCCTCCATGGCTCACGGCGACCGCTATGTCCAGCTGCACACCCAGGAGGACAAAATCCAGCAGTACCTTGATGACCTCTGCACTCCGGGCTTTGCTGGAGAACTGGAGGTGTTGCAGGTGATCAGCCCCCCCCCCCCCAAAAAAAAGTAAAATTTTCAACCTACATTAGATAGAGTAATTAAATATAACGTGTACCACTTTTAACATACGAAAACTGCTTAAATAGTAGCATTTCATTTTATTGAAAAAGAGTAGAGTTTGTATTACTTTATAACATTCCCGAACCCGGGACGACCTATAATTTTATTGGTGTATTACATAGTCTTGGTTGCTGTATATCAATATATAATGTAACGTAACCTAGCAATAGAGACTATAAACCCTTTATGAAATAAATTCTTCAGATTTGTTCCCCCTCGAAATAAAATTTTCTTCGTGCTACCCTACAGGTTATAGCCGACCAATTCGAGGTCAATGTGATCATTCACCCCGAGGGAGGTGACAACTTCACCGTCAAGAGCAGGAAGTCCAATGTGAACAAGACCATTCACCTGGGGAGAGAGCAGGCGATGAAGGAAGGTCACGTACGATTCTACCACAGCAGCGATGTGCCACTAACTCCCGTACAGACAGATCAACCAGTCCTTCCTAGAGAAAGAAAGTTATGAAAAACTCATCGCCAACGCATACTGTTTCCTGCTAAATCGTAGAGTTATTCTGTCAAATAAATTTTTAGTGGCTGTGTATCCTTTGCAAAATAACATTGAATTGAGAACACAACAATTACCGCATAAAAGAGTTATAGTTGCATTTTACTTATTCGTTTACATCACTTAATAACGTTTTTTGTGTTTTACGCGTGATGCCGTGTTTTTAAATAAAGAATTCAAAAACTAATATGATTGGTCGACAGTACTCCAGTCAGATGTTTAAATTGGAAGAGTGTTTAACAACGTTTATCAATTGCCAATGTGCCACATATTCCGAGTTTTACAGCAATGTCCATAAGATAATAGACTACACAGTCATCAAAAATTTTTTTGAAGTGTCGGTAAAGTTGTGGTTATAATTTTTACTTATAAACAAACGTCAAGCACACCCACACAGTCATTTAAAACTACTCAAAACCAATCGAAATATATGTAATTAAACCACACTGTAAAAAATGCATGGCGTCGATGTGTTCAGAATTAACTTTTTCGTCATGTATTTCTTCACAAGGATTTATTTTCTTCTTCGTTTTCAAAGAAATACGTAGGCCCAGTTTTATAAATCAACGACGAATTAAATGACAGAACGTACCTATGGTGAAAATAATGATACAAGGCTATAAATAAACGCGACATTTAGTTACCAGTTTAATTGTTAAATTCTTCATAGACTACTTATTTTTTGTAAGTGCAAAATCACTCGAAATCTGAGGATATTCAGTGATTCCGATTATAGTTTAGACCAAATTTCTGAATTTTGTTTCACATAATGGCCGGATTCCACATTACCTACCTTTGCTACAAATTTATATTATTTTATCGCTAGCAAAATCAATTGTGTACCAATTATTCCAACAACTCAAGTACTTCTTCTAAACTACCGTTCGCCTTATTAAGGCTTATTATTTTGTCTTTTCTTCTGCAGTTGTGAGGCATTGCGAAGCAGACATAGGCCATGCAACCATCAAGCGACATGCATGTGTTACATTCCAGGTAAACTTAATTATTTACAATCCAATATAATTAAAAATAACATTAAATTTAAACACATTTTGTAGAACCAATACAGTCAACAGCGAGAAACATAGTTTTGCAATACTTTATTCTTTCAGGTAATGCGTTAAACACACCAAATTCATTAAGTATTAAAATTGTAATTATGAATTGTTCATGTCAGTAAAAAGTCTAGTATGTTGGTTGATAACGCTACAATAGACTACGAGTAACAAAAACAAAACTACGCATGTGTAATTAAGTCTGGTTAAAAATAGTTTCTTTCACCAGAACTGAGTCTTTACTATTTACATTTATCAGGTGATGTGCATAGTCCCGGCATTATTTCGAGTTGTTAAATACGTAACTGAAGCATGGAATACGAAAATTCGGGTTTGCTACAAAAACTAGTACACGAATATATTTGCAATATGTTGAAATTTCAGATGAGAGTGATCCTTAAATCAAAGGATTTGTTTGTTGTCGTGTCGGGCAAAGACATGAAACAACTTAAAAGTGTGTCAATATCTCGCAAACTTAATTTTATAAACAAGATGTGGAAGCGGCATGTAATGGTCACACGTATGGAAGAAGGCCCAACGTTAATTCTTTTAACATGTGATTCTGATAATGAGATGTGGACGTATTTTTGTTATATTTACGAACACCAGTTAGAGGTGAGTCTGCATCAATTGCAACATAAATTTTTTAACTTCAATTATGAAGGCAACTTAATTGCACTTTCCATATCAAAACTGAAGTAACTGGTATGCGTGGCTGAAACTGCAAGGGTAAGAAGTCGAAGCAGATGATTATTACAAAAATGTTAGTGTCATTGCCTGGCAGCTATAAGCATTTTGTACTGTGTGTCAGTAAAGGGACAGAAACTTTAGAAACTAACTTCGGTATTGTTCATAGGAGAGAAATTAATATCAGAAAAATCAAGTGAAGAAGTGTGTGGGGTAGAGCCTCGCAAATGTTTCACTTGTGGCAAACTTGGATACTTGAAGGTAAATTGCTGAAAAATAAAACTGCAGCAGAACATGTAAAAGGTACATTAACATGCTTTCACTGTAGGAAAACCGGACGCTTTATGTAAGATTGTAGATTTGTAGGTCAAGGTTGACAACAGAAGAATAGCAAAATAAAATAAGTACTCTAAATAGTAGTTGTAATGCCAATGTTTCATATGTTCAGCATTAATAGGAGGACGGCTAAGCTCTGAAGACTGGTATGCGGACAGTGGAGCCTCTGAGCTTGTGTGTTCACAGGCAATTTTTCTCGGAATTAAGTACCTATAAATAAAGAAAGGAAATTGTAATATAAAACAGATCCAAGTAAACGGAAATGGGCAGAGTCACAGGGTGGAAAACGAAGTTCGTGCAATTAGACTTTAGCAAAGTAAGTTGTACAGAATAAACTTTAGGAAACCTTTATGTACTGCACCGCTAGCAATTGGTACTGAGGGAAAGTAGTCATTATATGTGTGGCACCAGTAATTATTTCATTAGAATGTTGAATTTGTAAAATGAGTCCTTAGGGAATAGTAGATTTCTATTATAATTCAATATAAAAATAATATCCGAATTATGTATAAGAGAATTTAAAGATGTAGTAGGCTGAAAATAATATTCAGGATACAAAACAATTCAAATTAAAGTTGATTGGAGGTATATTTTGTATTTCAAAATGTATCAAAAATTAGGGTAAAATTTGAAGGGAAAATTGGCAAAACAATGATTTATCTACTTTGAACTTAATTTTAAGATTACTTTTAGATGAAGTTATATATTTTATTATAAACAACAAATGTTATATATACTATCAACATCAAGAAAGTTACATATGTTATCACAAATATTTTTTTTTTCAAAATAACACGAATAAGCATACATTTTAAAGATATTTTTTTTTTATTTTGATATTAACAGTTTTGCTATAAATGAGGACAAATTAATAGTGACAAGCATTACAAGATGATAATTGACAAGACAAACGTTTGGGATAAATATAAATTTTAAAAAATTCTTATTATGTTAGGGAAAATAAAAAAACTTAGAGATAAATAATTTTTATTTTAGTTAGTAAATCAATATGAGAGGCGACTGTTATAGGATCATAATTTTTTATTCTTAACTCTATAGCTAGAGACGGAAAGAATCCACAGGGTCCACTGACCTGTAGGATATCTTGCACGAATATTTAAGAACTGAAGCAGACAGCATACGCTCATTAGCTGTTTTCTCTTAAAATTATATGGGTCTGTATTAGATAAATTTTTATTACTGGCTCAGATACCTCTAGGAAGTGTCAAATAAGTCAAAGGCCAATTGCGAAAGTGACACAAATTTACAATTATTGGAATTCTAGTTTGTGCCCAAATGAAAACGCGAATATTTCGATCTTTATCTGTAGCTCGAGTATTTCGTTTAGTGCCCAATTAGATCCTTTGGTTTAAATGTTTCCGATTAAGCTAGCCTTTGTTATTTATATTCTTCTAAATCAGATGTTTTTTTTTTTAATAATTTAATTTTTAGTACCAGAAGATGTATCTTGACATTCTACAACATAAAATGATTCCCTTTTATATTTAGTCAAAAAATATAAATTTACTTTTAAAATATTATTATTTTGGTTTTATTTATTTAATACAGTTTATTCATACCATCAAGAAGTTCTGTTGGATCTATTGTATTAAGTATAGGCCTAATAACATAAGTTTATCTTTCATCTCAAAATCTATTTTTTATTATATTTGCTGCTTTCGTGTGTTTATTACTGCGTTCATGATTTTTTTCTGTACGATTGAATATACGTTTGTCAACAAATTTCGCATCTTACCAAACTTTTTCACGTATAATGATTTATTTATCTTTTGGTTTATTTTTGGATTTTTTAAAAAATTATTTTAAGCTAGTGATGGTAAATGTTTATAATTTCTACTATTTCCATGACATCATAATTTTTTTTACAATACCCTCCACATTTTTCACGTTTAACTACACTTCGTTTGTTTCTCTCGCAGTTTTTATTTCCCTTTTGAAAAATATGATTTTGTATACTTTAATACATTCCAAATATTTGTCATGTTGCCACATTTTTATTTGTCCTTACCTATAAAAAATTTAATAAGGAAATTAAGTTAAAACTTAATTTTCAAAACATTGCTTTTAAAGCTAGTGTTATATATGCTTTAATTCTTTTTCATTATTTAAAATTCATTGTATTTGTACTAAATTATTTTTTTAACAATTTCATTTCATTTTGTATAATTTCCAAGAAAATCCACAATTTTGAGGTGAGATTTACCATTTTTTGATTATTTTTCTTTCAGATTTTCGTAAAAAACTAAATTTGGCAATTTTTGAAAATATAATATTTGTACACAAAATGATTCTTGTCTTAGAATCGGTATAAGAACACTACTGCGCTGCTTTGTGGCAAGTGCAGTTCTCAACATATAGTTTCTTGCACTTCCTATATTGACATTTGAGGCGTCTTTGTGTAGCCGGCTCACTTTCTGTAGTAATTGGGATTAATCCATGCTGGGTTCGATCTCATTCAACCCCAATCACGCACTTCTTTCTCCACTTTCAGCCATGTTTGTGCTTGGTGGTAGGTGAGGTAGAATGTCTCTCCCGGTTTTTCGGGAAGTAAAACTGTCACCACATTTATGGTAACAGACGTAGTTAACCGCGTTTAATACACATATAATTAATTCTAATTAACTGAAAGAGGTAATGTATGATGAAACATTCGCCTAAATGTTTCAGACAAATCACATGCATATGACGATAAAATAGGAACATCTCGCAGGGAAATCACAACGAAAGACTGTAAACACCACGAAATATTAGTTTAACAAATGTTTTGTTTTATTTAATGGTATTTATTAAAACATTTTTGACCTAAGTAAACAGATGGAAAGTGTCTATAGGTTTCGGATGAAAAGATGATTGGGGAAGAAATTGTTGTTTATATGTTGCTGATAGTTTATTAACACATAATTCGTTTATTATTTCCTGTATACATCCAAATCCCTACTTTAGTAAAGTTTTATTTCACGTCTGATTTAATTTTCACACAACAATACTTTCCTTCTCCAATTATAGTTTATCACTCCACAGAGGTTACGAGATATTGCATCTTTACGCTTTTGAAATGAAATAAAAGCATTAAAATTTAAACTTAAGAGTCTGGTAACTATTTATGTCTCTATAAGTCTCTCTTGTCTTGTCTGGATACTATCCCTTCATTCCCAGTCGTCATTGACAAACGGCGACGCATCATGTACTACACACACACACTCATATATAGGGCACGTGTTATTAAATGTATGCGCGGAGTTTTCGAAGGAAAATCTATAACGATCTCTCATTGTGATAATGAGATATTGCGAACTTGGCGAAAACGCATTTGTCGACTTTTCACCCCCAATGCGTAAAGATATCTAGAAGATATCGATATAATATTATATTATACCCTCTTTTCACTCCTCAGGGGGTACCTACGCCACAAGTCGAGGCCATCGTTAAATTTTCATATTTGGAATAGATAACTGACTCCTCTGCCAGCTGTCAATAATAGGTTTGCATATAATATTACAGAGTTTACCTGTCGCCTTGATTTACACGAAATTCTAACCCAAATATTCCTACCAGTGTTCCCAACTACGCCAAATTAGTAGAGACCTGAACAATTCGCGTTTTCTATTAGGAACAAGTAGAATTTCAATAACTATAGTTCTATATCATGTACACAATGGACCCCTCAAGTGAATTTCAATGAGAACATTCACACAACGTGCATATAAAAAGAAAGCGATGTGTGTTGAAATTTTTGAATTTGAAGTCGATTTGAGGTAACTACAGCAACTTAAAGTTCCCGCTTTTAAAACGCCCGCGGAAACGTGCAGTGACGTCACAAGCCATAGTACACAACGAGCCTTGGCAAGCTAGCTGACTGCTGTCGCGCTCCGGCGGAATGCCAGACTACGCTTGGTCAATAAAAAACGATTTTTAAGTCTGTTACGGTGGTTCGTTTGGTTATACGTATGTAGTCACTCATAAAATGTGACAAATGTTATATTTCAACGGTATTCGAGTCGGAGGTTTTATAAAAATTTAGTGTTACGCACATTGTTATATCGCACAATATCAGAGCAATATCCGAGCACTGTAATGTGCAATAATATATTAAATAAAACTTTTTACTGGCACAAACCATTACTATATTTAATTACTTAATTCCCGTATATTTACTTTACAATAGAACCACACCAAGTGTCGGCCACGATGGTATAATGGTTACTCTCTGGGCTGACGGAAAACTTAAGTGAGTTCAATAATCTGTCGAGTTAGTGTAATATTGTTTCTCAGATGTTGCATGGAAAATATCGATTCTTTATCCAAATTTAATATATTGTATAATCAATAGTATTTTGTATTTCATTACGGATGTTAGGTTCATATGCAATACATAAATGTATACAGCAAAGAATACTTCTGGGCTATTGTGTGGTTTTGGTTTAGCGTACCGCAAAAAAAATTGTTATTTATGTTGTATAACAGTGCATCAAAAGCCTACTACAGTACTATTTACCACTAATTACGTGTTCATTACGTAATATGTGAAGTAATGAGTGACTTAACACGCACAAAATAAACCAATTTAGCCTAAATACAAGTTTAACCATATATGATATATTATTTTAATGTAGGTACACGACCCTACTAGATCACATAAATAATCACTTTCGCAATTCACATTCAATTTAAATCGCCGTTTCTTCCACGCGAATATGCCATTTTAGACATCGTATTAATATGGTTGCGAAAATGGAACACATATATTAAAAAAATTAATAAAACATTTTTGTATTAGACGCTTGTAAAAGTATCTAATAAGTATAAATTAAAAAATTGATGACGTAAGTGGATTTTGAACCCGGATCCTTAATGATAGTAACCAAGTATCGTAACCAACACGCAACACTTTATTCTCTGAGTGCCCTATTAGCTTAAGCCATTATATGACCAGTGCTGGCTGTTACGGCTTGTGACGTGGACCAATTAAAATATGTTTTCCGTCGCCTGCTGCTCCCCGAACTTTGCTTGCTTCCCATTCGTAAACTATAGTGTTTAGAAAAAAAATTATTTTTGGTATCTTCATATGTCTTCATTGTTAACAATATGGCATACATTTCAACGTATTTAAAATTTCATGCAAGATGTCCATTGGCGACTTCCTGGAAGTAGTTCAGACAATAATAAAACTGTAACTGAATACAGGCTCATTTCACAGTATCAGCGAGCAGCTAATAAACAACAACTTTCTGCACGATTTCACATATAATCTTGGAAGCTAGCCAACAGGTCAGTGAACCCACGAATTTTTTCGGTCTATATAAACTAGGTCGTCAGCTTAAGAAATTAAGTGTATGTATGCATATATATTTATATCTTAATATATAAAAAACCAATGGGTTAAAGACCAATCTACCTTTACGGTTGGGATTCATAGTCATAACTTAAGCAACACATTGGTCAAGTCGCTCTTGTACGACGTCACGAATTCTTATTCAGTGTCATAAAACTTTCTTAAGACCCTTCATAAGAGTGCGTGGTAGATAAATACACGCTGAAATTATAGATTGATTCCTACGCTTTTTACGAAACCAATATGGATAAAATACTCAATGACAATCCTAGAAAATGGTATTTGCCAACTTAATGAGTAAATATTTATCCAAAATTATTAATTCGTTACGCGTGATTTCTTGCGCCGCAGTTAAATGCACAAGGTTCCGGTGTCAGAGATTGTGCCTCAGAAGTTCGTATCACTGGATACCATTTTGTTTAAAACGTTGGCTGAAACTATTGTCTTGCAAATTGGCTTCAAGAAAACTACAGTTATAGATTAATGCTTTTAGCGTTGAATTACGTACCACGCCCTCTTAAGCAGGTGGCTTCGACGAAGACAATCTTATTTTCTAGTGGCTTGAGAGCATATTTTTCTGTTGCATAGTCACTGCTTGAGAAAGTCGTGTTGCATAGACGTCGAGGTTGTTCTTAAGTCTGCAAACAAGAATGTCTTGGCCAATTTCGGTCGCGAGGTTACATAAGACGTGAAACAGAGCAATTACAGGTAATTTTTGCTAATGGTGGAGTGTGATTCCGTGGCTATTTGAGTAGGCGATGCAACTTCAGTTGAGTATAACTATTAAAAACAATTGAAACAAAATATATATTGTTTTTTTTATGTTAATTTAATTAAGTGGAATTCATAGTCGTAACTTAAGCAACGATTTGGTCAAGTCGCTATCGTATGACGTCACAAATTCCTATTTAATACACACAAGCTACCAATTTGTTTATTTGTAAAATACTTTGAAATTTTCTACTATTAGCCAAACTTGCAATCAAACACGTGGTTAGAATGATATTCGTCTTCGCATTCAGCAATAAAAATACGCTAGGTCGCTAATCTAAAGTATTGTAATATCAAAACAGCTATACAAATTCAAACATAAAACTTAAAATTATGTCAGAATTTACAATTGCAAAAAATTTACAGCATAACTAATCTTCATTACGATGCAGCAACCATTCCTAAAAATATATGTGTAATTCGGTAACACTGCTTATTTTCTGTCACATCCCTATGTTCTTTCAGTATTTCCAAATATACTTTTATCTCCAGAGGCATGTAATGCCGCGAACATGTCCCAGGCATCATGAAAATAAAAAAAGTAACTTAGAAAGCGATGAACATGTGATGGAACTGCCAGTGAAACAAAGCAGAAAGCACATAAGTTGTTTCCAACTCGCGTTAGTCGTGTATGTTCATGTGTCTTCGACCACTTAAGCATTTACTTCGCCAAGCCGGAAGTAGCATATATCCAGCTCGTAGACTTCATGAAGCTATCCTCTGGACACCGACTATGCAACTGGAGTTGGGAAAACGTTTTCTTAAGTTCTTGCTCAAGTTGGGACTATGAATCTCACCCTACGTGTGACCAAATTGAATGGCACAATATTTGTTTTAATTTGTTTTTTTTTTTCCTTGGGACTTAGGTATAGCAAATAAGTTTAACATGTTGATTAATTTATCTATGGCACAGAAAATATGTAGGGAAACTGAAGAAAAACATGCAGTTTAGGATACTCAGTTCTAAATTCCCAATGTTATTTTGACGTAAAATCACTATTACATGTCAAACTCCAATCAGGTAACTATGAAGTTACTCCTTTGCCAGATTATAAACTAAAAATTTAAAAGGTAAAATTTTAATAACATGGTTATGAATGAAGAGGCATTTAGGCTAAGGATTGTTTACAGTAGGGTTAGTTGTATAAGAAGTATATTTTTTCACATAGTATGTTGATAATATGTCCGGTATGACAACATGCAAAGTTGCCGAGGTAGTCTTCAGTGCGCAGATTTGAATTCCGCGCTCTCAGAGATACCAACCAGCCTAGTGGCTGAGAGAATGAACTGTAGTTCAGCAGAGTGGAAGGCAGATGCAGGTTGTTCACTACAAACCGAGCACTCAGCAGAACTTATAATTAATTAAAAATATGTTTTATTAGGCTAACAGTTGTTAACTTTTAAGAGTGTTGAAATTACTTGAAAAATTATAAAAGTAGGTAGTTCTTGTAAAAATCCAACGCACGTGTTTGTAAAATTTAAAGGTACTTGTGAAGCAATTTTACTACCCTTGCAGTAAGGGAATTATATTTATTTTATTCTATTCTATTCATAACTCTAAACATATGTATTCAAACAAATAATTTAATGTCATTGCTTTGATAAACAAAAACTTTATAGACGTATGATAACTGTAACTAGTATCAACGCGAATAGATAGGCATACCTTTGGACCACTTTCACTTCGTACAATCTGTTCTTTTTTATTTGTATTTATTCAATGGGCAGTTCAGTGACATAGGCTAACATTCTAATTTTGAAGTTCGCAGTTGATATGAATATTCAGTTTTTTACAGAAAAAAATTCTTTTTGTGTATAATTACATAATTTACTACGAATCTACGTTTTTATGCAGGACAAAAATTTACTAGGGTTTTGAGATTCGTTTCAACTTTAAAAAAAAATTAATTCACGATAAGGAAATGTCTTGTAGTTTTTACTAACATTATTTACGCTGTGTCACACTGGCCATGTCAGCGGTTAAGGGGACTGCGTTTGTGTGTTGCAGCCTGTGATGTGGTGGTACCGGCTGGTGGGCGTGTCCCTGATGGTCGCCGTGGCAGGAGCACTGCTGACAGTGGGCACAGTGTGGGCTCTGAGGAGACGCAGAGCTGCCATCCAGCAACTCAGTGCTGCCACCCAAACCCCTCGGTGAGTACCTGCCAGTGGTCTGACACTACAGTGGTTGCGACAGGGATTTTTGGAGCAAAATAATTTTTCAACACAGTGCCTTACCTGCACATCTGAAGCTCTGCTTTACAGTTATTGGCAGAAAGTGTGAGTCCAGAAGCGTCGCTCATTTGACTGTGCCAATCAAAACAAAATTACTGTAGCACCACACGTCTTAAAAATATCCACTCACTGACCGTGAAGCAGACCTGCAGATGTGCTCATAAGGCATTGAAACAAATTGCTGCAAAATATTTTCCACTAACAATTACTAGCTCTATAGGTTGGGCCTACGGCGGTTAACCAGTGTCTTGACACTAAGGGCCGGTTTCACCACGCAAGATTACC
>PNEQ01031722.1:67814-136900 GCA_003012365.1 Medauroidea extradentata
TCCTCCAAGAAAATCGAGATAATATTATCGCGATTTTCTGAACACGGGTGTCTGTAGAGTTGCCTTAAACGTACGAAAACTCCCGAACAGCTGTCGGAGATTCCCGAATACGTATGTTTTATGCCGTTGTGGCTGTACGGACCAAGGGCAGCGGAGGCCATCACTGATGTTTTGTTTTTTGTATGATGTTATCGTGTTGTGATCGTCGACGTGAAACACAAGTAATTTTTTTTTAATCTGTAATAAAGGCCAAATCTTTTGTAGCAAATAAAATGGAAATATAACGTAACAGAACATTTTAGTGTTTTTTGCAGCAGCAAAAATTAGGTTAATTTGCAATTGAAATGTGTGAGAGTTTGTACATTATATCTTATGTAATTCGTTGATGTAACAGTCCTTTATTAAAAATAACCTATAACCATTAACTCAAAATACACCATATATTTGTTTTATTCGTGGAGGGAATAATTATTTTTAAGAACACATTACTGACTTCAGATTGCATTTTTGTGTGTCAAAACAACCCACCCGCACATGCACTTTCAGAAAGGACGTCGAAATATTTGACAATGAAAAAATATTCCATGTGTTAAGAATTACATGAATACAATAATAAAATAAATAAAATTTTAATACATATCAAATTGCATATTGACCTCCTAGACGATCGTCAATCCATTCAAAATGTCTGTGGGCAAATTATTTTGACACGAAAACGTAATCTGAAGTCAGCGTCGTTATGTTCTTCAAAATAATATGGATTCTACATACTTTGAGCCATTGTAATACACTTTTTGAATTGCGAATTGTCAGACCTCTCACCAATTGTTGTTTACAAACAACATATGTTATGAGTTAATCTCGATAATGTGACTAAAATCGGCCGAAATTGGAGGGTTAACTATTTAATCTCGATAACCCAAGAAAATCGAGATTAAGTGTGCGGTGAAACATAAGTGACTGAAAATCGAGATATTTTACTACTTAATCTAGATAATATTCCTTAATCTTGCATGGTGAAACCGGCCCTAAATCATATTGATTTATATCCTATTTTTTGTAACAATGAACCCTACAGATTTATTTTTATAAAATGTTTGCAACCAAACTATTACAAATTTTATCATGAAAATCATCCAAAATGTACCAAACGAAATCGGTATTATTTTACAAAATACCTTTATACTTATTTGCAATGTATGGCTGCACACAGTCTGGAATCTTTTGGAAGTAATATTAAACTACCGACCTAGTCCTGAATGTTTACTTATATTATCAGCATTTACTACTATAAAAGTCATTTATTGAAACACTATTTCTGTTTACTTATGTTATAGGCTTATAATATGACACTTTATACTACCAATAAGTTTTATAAGTATTTAGTTTTATAAAACATTTCACTCATAACTTTTAAATGATAATTGAATGCTGAAAATTTTTTGTCAATTTTTTTTTTTTCGATAAGGGGGAAAATTTCTGAAATAAACGTCAGATAACAAATTTTGACCACCATTTTTCAATATGGCGGCCATTCCGCAATGAACACTGTAAAACGTTTTTACAGTTGTTCACGCTTGAAGCTTTAGTAAAAATAAATACTTAAAATTGTTATCCTTAACTATGTAGATTTCAACAGTTCTTACTTTACGTCGATAAGCTTATAATAAAGGTCAAACGGGACTGCGGTGAAGTTTGTTTTGAAATTGCTCCTACTTCAAGGAAGCTGTGTAGATGACGATGTGCCTACAGGCTCAGCACCAGGCGAGAGGAGACGCAGACAAACGAATTACACCCACTCAAGCTAATGACGCTACTCACGAATACAGAGATAGTTCAAGTGCACGAGATACCGCGTGACGGCGACTCGTTGTTCGCAGCGCTGGCACACCAGCTACACAAATCTCCCGTGTTGTCCGAGGAACACCTGGATGACGCCGTCATGGTCCGCAGCCTCGCCTGCAAGGAGCTGAGGAGAAGGACCAAGCGGTACAAGGACATGCTGCTGCAGTCCATCGAGGGGCGTCCGTATCGGTACGGCCGGCTGGCCACCGAGGAGGAGAAGATCGCCAAGTACTTGGACGACATCTGTACTCCAGGCTTCCCTGGAGGTCTGGAGGTGGTGCAGGTGATAGCCGACCACTCCGACGTCAACGTGGTCATTCACCCCGAGGGGGGTAACAACTTCACCGTCAAGAGCAGGAAGCCCCATATTCTCAAGACCATACACCTGGGGAGAGAGCAAGCGAAGGACAAGGGTCTGGTGCGCTTCTACTACAGCAGCGTCGTGACACTACTACCTATCAAGGGCAGGAGATATAGCGCTCCGCCGCTACAGCCCACAGTCCCAGCCAGTGAGGACTCTACAACAACTCCTTAGAGCAAGAACCTTTCCCCTCTCAACTAATTTGGCACAAAAAAAGTCGTACCTGGTTCAAAAAATTGAAATTTTCAAATATAATAAACATATTGAACATTCATGTTCTATTCAATAATATTTGTGAAATTTTATTAATTTTAAATGGTATTATTATACGGGATAAGCAAATACGTACCTCGTCGACTTGCACCAGTACTAAACCTTGCTGTTATCTTCAACCCTAAGATTCCACCCAGTTATTTGAAGTGCAGTAAAAACCTAACAAATTTTTGTTTTTTCTTCTTATACCTCCGGTCAGTTTTCTGCCCCAGTATGAGACAGTTCTAGCAGCCACAGGTTGTGTGCAAGATGCATATAAATGTACGATCATTTAACAGACAATTTGCGACAAACAGTTATATATTTAATACAAAATTGTCTATTTAACTCAATGAACTTTATGAATTATTACTAATTTGTACATTTAGTAAGACCAACAATTACTTTCGTGAAAGGAATCTTGCCCAGGTAACAGAACAAAATTTAACTTAGCATATATGTTCACTAGTTGGCCAAGTCTCTTAAATATAACAATAACAGACGCAATCGTACACATATCAAAGGCACCGTTCAAATATGAAACAACTAAAAATATAATTGTTTAGATAGGTACACCAACGTAGGAGACGGAAGGTCACATCGCCATGTAGAAAAGCAAAAAAAACACTGAAATTCACTTGTTTCAATAATGTAGGACTTTATTATGCTTACTGGTAAACAGCAAAAATTATATTTTAACCGAATTGGTTAATTACCACATTTTTCAGTTGAAAATAAACGTTACTAATAAATTACATTTAAAATTGGGATTTTTTAGTATTTTTCCTTTTTACATTGACCTGTTGATGTTCTTCCAATATAAATAACCTTTAATATACCTTCGGTTCACCTTTACCAGTATGATTGTATTGGAAGCTAGAGAAACTTCAAATGAAGTCACGCGAGTGATCTTATGTAAAAAAAAAAAAAAATACGACGAGAGACACTTTCTCACTGCTGCACTGTATGGCAGAGAAATAAAGTTGTAACTTAGCGATATTACAAGAACATTGAATTCGTTTTAAAAAGTTCACATTCTAATATTATTTTTAATTCAGTCGTAACCAGCGAAATGTCAGTTACATTTTCATTATCTTAAGATTGACCAACAAAAAGTTGCTTACTTTCTTCGTTTACACGTGAGATTCCAACATAATCCAAACTGTTTAGAAGTGTTAATGCCGTCAAAAACTAATTTCTTAACCTTCACAGTAACTTATGTATTTTATTATTCTTTATTAAGCGCGAGTGTGTAAACTATGTTAAAATGCGGAGAAACGAAATATACCATTTGTTAAGGGGTTTATCGCAATTTTTATTTATATATATTTTTATTTTTTAAAAGAATTTCAAATTTTGTTTTGTTGCCAAGTGCACCTTAGAATGACTGATAAAGACAACGTTACATGACGAAGAAGTTTCATGGAAATTCGTTGAGTGGCTCGCGTTCACTTACAGTTTAAATATTCTCATAAAAATTATGTCAGATAAGCTAAACATTCATCACTGATTGAAAGTGAACTATTTGTCAGATTCCTCAGGAATTTCTTCACCGTGTCGCTGTAACTTCTCGAATTACTTAAGCATGTACATACGATTCGGACTAACTAATTTTAGTAAGTTTTGCAGTGCAGAATATCAGTCTTAAAAGGTTCGTTATCGTATTTAAAACCTACAAAAAGTTAATATTCCAGTTGTTTTTACAATTTCAACACGTTATTTTTATGTTACGCCACAGAAATCAAGAAAAATTATTAAAACTCAGAGCAGATTTTGGCCATCGAGCAGCTTTTCGGTTAAGGAAAATTGAGCCTTAAATAAACTGTACACCTTGACCACTTGAGATATATGCCTTAAAAAGAAAACCACTTCGGTTTCTAATTCACCTCAATTGCGAATTTAATTTAATAAATAATTTTTGACCGGTATGGATTTGATATGCATCTCTCTATCTGAAGTCTGAAAAGGAAGATGATTTTTCTAGCTCTGAGCTCCAGCAAACTGAAATTTTTATGTTTGTCCTCTTATGTAACACCCGTCAGTCTGTCATACACCCCATTCCAAAAAGTATTTAAACACCACAAAAATGTTGTTGATATACGCCCGCAGGTGATTTTCACACAGTCAGTTAGGCAACTGCCTTTTTTGTAACTACATTTGTTATATTACTTGCAATGGAGCTTCCTCCAATATCTCCAGTAGGGTTTCCTGCAGGAACACAAGATATCTGTAACTATTGAGACGGGATGTCACCACTTCAATAATATCGGCCAATACATCGACACCGATTCTCTGCATGTGACTGCGGACAACTGTGGCATGTTGAATATTATCTGACCAGACTTAGCAACTTCTCAACTTTAATATTCAACTCGTTGTAAGAAATCATTGTCAGAAGACAGCATGTTCGCTTCAAATCTACGCACCTCCTGCTGTTAACCATGAACCCTCCTGAAACTGGACTCGCATGGGTAAGTTGGCCGGCTTTATACTGTACACCCATTGCAAACTGAACAAATTCAGTACCTCATCATGATACACCTGCTCAACAGAACGCTGACAGACGCACAGCTTGTTCGCTACAGTGTTGGTAGGCCTGTTTACAACCAGTTTTAGCGCTCGTTCTTCGCGCTCTAAAATGCGCACATGACTAGGCGCCGCCCAGCATTCAATTGTCTTATCATCCGCTTGATATTTCTCCCGAAGGTCTGCTTCCTGATGTAAACGCAGTGTGAACAGTAAATATCTACACAGTTTACGTTATTTTTTGGCGACATGGTAGAATACACTTCCCAGATAGCAAACATCAGCTGGCCCACTTGTGCAAATCTGATCGTGATAAGCAGCACACAGGCAGTAAACATTAGGAATGTACCCTTGGTCACATGTGGCATACATGATGCGTAATGAATTCACCCACTCATTAACCACAAGTGTACCACAAATATTCTTGTTATACTCAGATACTTGTGTGTTATTTTTCTAAGTCTGGTTGTGGACCGTGTGTGAAATATGTCTGTCTTTTTGAACTAAGTTGCCAACATTAAAATTATTTCAGTAGAACTACACACATATTTACTGATATGGCCTGATTAAAAATCATTCCAGCAAAAGTAGACGGTCATACTAGCAAACATTGGCCGTTTCTGCCAACAGTTGGCCAAATGAAAAATGAATGTATTTCCTACTAGGGTTGCCTCTTCTGCTCATCCGAATACACTGACTGACGACACTGGCCCCGGGCCATCGTGTCTTCGTGTGTCTGGATGGCATGAACGTGGTCATTTTATAGATGGCCTAATAACATTAGTCGAACACGGCTGTCATACAGCAGAAGTCATATGAGTACACAGTAACTCAGAGTCTAGATTGCGGTTAGATCACAACGCGAATTTCTCAGGTCTCCGGTGACAAGGTTTATGCTCGTATACCACTCGTGAACAAGCATTGTGCTTCCCGAGTGTTCAGTCCCCACTGTACTATACATGAAAGAAATATCTGTAAGCTCCTATCATGAATCAGACTTCATAACTGTCATAACTACTATAATTACTACCTCCACCTTTGTTACCGCAGACAGATCTGGTCCATTCACGGCGTTATTTTAACCAGTGTTAAGACGTGAAATGTAGTGAAGTATACCCCACAATCCGTTGCTCTGATATTTATATTATTTCCAAACGTGTTGCACATTAGCAAAGAATTAAAAAAGAAAATAAAGAAAATAAGTCACTCCAACACCTAAAATTTTCCTTCTGGTGTTTCACCGAGGCGACATTTTTGTTGATTTGCACGCGCTCCCAAGGGCATCAAACCAGGACCTGCTTGGCGAGAAGCAATTGCTCTAGCCACTTTACTGCTGCAGTCTCCACGTGAGTATAGAGAAGCACCGTAATGTATGGGTGAGGGAAATAGCAGTTCCGTGAGAAACCCTGCCTAGAAGAGAAATCTTCTGGCACTAACCCAATATGATTTTGGCGAGAGAAGACACTTCTGCGGCTTCATAAAGCCTGACCAGTTAGTATACTTGACCTCTTGATAACTGGCATTTTTAAACTGTGGCTTTGTAATATTTTTTTTAAAAATTAATTATGACTTGTATTTCTATAATTGTCTTCAAATAACATTGAGTTCAGCAGTGGTTAGATCAAACAGCGTTACGTCTTACAGTTTCGTGGATTCAGCGGAAATGCATACTCGAAACTTTACTCTGTAATTTTTTCGAGTGAATACGTTGTCAGTAACCCATACACCAAGAATGTAACATTTATAACTGATACATTTATACAATGCTGAAAACGATAGCCCATTATATAATTTCAAGTTGACTGTAGCGCTTTGTAGCTTTTCAGCGATGCTTTCGTCATTGAGCTGTTTAGGTAATAGGTAGGGACTGGAAAATTTCGTGAATTCAATGACCTGTGAAGGCTAGTTCCACTGAGTAGCAGCTAGTTGACTAACAGTCGGGGTTTGAGTATGCATAGTATATTGGATTCTAGCCTACAGGTACGCGACATTTTCGTCACTAGGCCTACACTATGGCCGTAGCAGAACTATCTTCGTAGACCTGGCGTACCATACTTTCGGAACAGAACAAGTAGCATTATTTATTCTACGGTTTCAGCGTGCATGTTGGCTATGTCTATGCATGGAGGGCGTGGATTTATCTATGACTATGGCGTAAATTTACTGTTTTATTTGTCGAAGAGTTTTTTTCGGATATATTCATCAAAATTTTACAAGTAATTTTATTACAGTATGATTATTTTTACACAAGTAAGTACGGTTAAATTTTCTTTCGCAATCTAAAATAACAAATCCAGAAATGTTACTCCTTAAACATGTAGTACACCAATGGCAATTAACCTATAAAATTACTACCAAAGTTAAACATAAATTTCTCGCAGGGCTGACAAAATTAACATAAATTAGTATTTTGCATTTTAGAATATGTAACAGGTGGGATCATTAAACATGATTACTTATTATTTGTTAAGATTTTATGTTCGATAAATTTTTTATTTATTATATTTCAAATGCTTCCGTAGCCACAGATTACCTGTTAAACTGTACAAATAGTACACTGCACACAACGATAATCTTACAGACAATTTCATTCACCTTCAAGTATTTAGCTAGACACTGTTAATGTAATTATCATCCTTGTCATACAATATCACTCTGAGATGTATAGCGACACAAAAGTATATAAGCACATATATGAACTATCACATTAACTACGTATTAGACTCCATTTCATATAAGTTTGGATATATCTGACAGCAACTTATGAGCAATTTGTAATATTTTTTTGTTTTTGCCACTACACAAGACAAACTTTGCAGTACAAATGCTGAGATGGACATTTCAGGTTCATTTTAGAGCTAAAAATATCTTGAATTTTGCAACCAATTGCAAAATACTAAAAAATAACTGACCATAAGTTGCTGTCAGGTTTATCTGAACTTATATGAATTAGAGTACACATTCATACTAGCGTTAATTGGCAACATCTATGGCATCGACCTTACAAATGTGTACATGATAAAATAGTACTGAACCGCTACATACAAATTGTGCATTGAAACAGTTAAGGATAATAATCAAAGGCTGTTATTTCGTTATCCTTGTTATAATGAGTGTTCTTAGTGATAGCAAAATATTGACACCGATAGGAAAAAGTATATGAAATAATAATCCTAAAGTGACAAGAATATTTTGTCAGCATAAATTACATTATGTAATAGTATAATATTGACCTAAGTTTCAGTACATACAAACCATTTCATAAATTGTTCAGTAAAATACACTGTCGTACTACCATCAACATCATCATAATCATCATCTACGTCATACATGTCACGTCCTTTGTGATATCACCTTATGGACACCAAAAAATATAGGTATATTACATTATGTAGTTACACACAATTTCACTTAACAGTGTATAGTTAGACATTGCCATCACTTTTGTAACACGTTATGGAAATTGCGACAGCATAACATTGACGTTAATCGGAACAATTGCAGAAATTTTTTCTCAGTCAGTTTTCCACATTCCTCAGCATCCTCTCAAACAAGGTAAACTATCTAAATAATGGCACAACTTGTACTATTGAAATCGGTTGCACACGAGCAAGTTCATTTAACATATGTGTGGAAGTGTATCATCATTTATCATTATTTAAAAAGTTTACTCAAGTTGATTTAGCAGTTTATTTTCAATGTGTAAGTTTAACACTCAAAAATAAAGAAATGAAAAATCACATTACAACTACACAGTATTGAAAAATGACATCGCTTACTGACTTAGCCACGTGTTAAACATTCAGTAACACCTATAAGAAATAGTAATAGGTTGTACCGATTATTTTCAAAGCATGGCACAGACTTGCATGTTGTGAGATGTGTAAGCAATAATCTAAACAAAATTTTATATCTTATTATATTATAATAGGCGTAAATGTTGTATTATGACTATTCCGGTCATATTTACCACGGTTTGCAATATTGTAACAATGTAATCAATTAACTTTTACCAGTCCTAAATATGTGTGATTTCATTACTTTTTAATTTTATACAACTAATTTCTTAGCTTAATTTGACATCAAAATAGAGTGGTTAAATATTTGTGCGACGAAAGAGATCCGAGTTGTGAGTTCAATGCGGTAAGTGGAAAATACTTTTCAATACGTTTTTCCTTGTAATTTATTTAAAATGTCAAGGCTTGTATGTGTAAATAATATTAGTTTGTTTACAAAAATACGTTTACATGTATGTACTATATACATGCAGACATTTGCACGCTTCTATACATATTTATGCATACATTGTAAAAATATGTTTAAAATATGTTAAATTAAAAAGGTAAGCATAGTTTGTGTTAAGATTATCAGCATACACAGACATACGAATTTATTGGTCAATAAAAAAGTAATATTTTTAATATAACAACCTTAAGCACTCGGTTTTATTCAGATATTAGTATTAACGTTGTTTTGTAAAATAAAAATCACTAATAATTTTAAATACAAAATAATTTTTAAAACATTATTGGAGAAATTAGATTGTACGATAAGATAGAAATTAATTAGACCAAAATTTTTGTGAGATATTGTTACATGTTCACTATTTTATTGGCGCAATGAGAGATAAGAAATAATTTTAACACAAGTCATTAAGCTGGCCACAGAAATACAGACGTGCCAAGTTTGGTCCAAATTATTCGGGTGGTGCAGTATTATATAGAAGACATTCAGTTATGCCACCACTCAATAGGTTTATACGAATAGACTGCGTCAGCTAGGCGAAGGACGTATCCATCGTGTCGAGCTGCCGGCCGTATCTACACATCGGGAAATGAAGGTAAGGTGAGCTAAGAGCTAAAGGCAAGGGAGTTTAACATATTGACGTCAGAGAGGTTATTAGAGACGAAAGTATAAAAAAACGTTAAGGTGTATGGATCATCAGCAGAACAAAGCTGGTGTCACTTTCCACATCTCATTTAAATAACAATTATGTAACTTGGGCACTAGTCCCCTTATCTTTGACGTGTACAGTGCATACCTTTAATGATTTTCAGAATAAAGATGTTGCCCTAACTGCGTAGGAAGTGTACAATAAATTTTTTATGTTTAAGATCGTTGTTCAACTTGTATCAACAAGGTCAGCGCTGCAATAAACATCGCTGCAAGATATATTTAATTTTTCCTCACACATAAAAGGGTGAAATGTCTTTACTTGTATACTACAGGAGAAGTGTCGTACATGACTGAGGCCTAAACTTATTGGAAAGGGAAAACTATCGTTAGTAACCGCACACACTCCTCCGTATTGTTTGCAGCGTTGTTACACGTACCACTATTTAGTAAAATATACCAATTTCAGAGGCACGTCCTGGTTATTTATCACATATCACATTTAATAGCTTGGCATTAATATCGAGTACCCAGCAATAGTACCAAATTCTGTTAAATACACCATTGTTTCTGTGTGAGTATTACGCAAAAACATTTACTGGCACTTGAGCAACCATTCATACATATGCTTAAAATTGCTAAAAACTATTATTTTTGTAGATTGTATCATGATTAACTACACATAATTATGGTACAACTAAGGTAATATCCGTAGACTATAAGTTAATATCATGTGACGAGTGCATCCTAGGGCCACGGTGCAGGGTGCCCTATATGAAGATTTATAAATGTGTGCCCAGTCAGCATTTATTTCATGACATGATATAAACCCTCGCAAAGGAGAAGCACCGGGAGGGTAGAAGGAAACGGGAGATCCCTGAGAAAACCCGCCGACCATTGACATCTTCCGGCAGGTTTTCCACATTCGAAAATCCGGGGGCCGACCCCGCCTGGGATCGAACCCGGTTCGTCTTTATGGGAGTTGTATTGTCTGACCATTTGGCCGCCGTGGCACCTTTATACTGCAGTAAGATAACATAAATACGATGTTATAAATACGTAATTTATTGAGAAGTTGTGGACTATTTATTTTGTTTCATCTTAAGAGTTAGAAGAAGCTAGCTTTTATTTACGTTCGAGGCACAGAAACGAGGATGGCTATAAGTCGAATCTAACACGTCCGTCAAACACTTCATCGCATCTAGACACGGAGTACTAAACTAGTACGCAGTGTTTTCGTAGAAACCGTTTTGTAATGGGACTTCAAGCGATGACCCTATTATTTTATTTGTGAAAAGTATGCGGTAAAGTTTAGTTTTCCGATTACGGTTGATATTTTCTCACCTACAGCAAAGAGAAAAAGTAATTTTTAGCACTTTTGAGGAGCTTGGGAATCATCATGGTTTTTAATTAGCAGATGACAATTTTAAAATTATATGGACACAGTTTGGAGTGTGTCTTCTTTTTGTAGATAAACGTATTGAAAACATTTAAAATTATTATACAAGGAATAATACTTTTCGTACCACGCTACAGCATTGCTCATGCTCCAGGTCAATTATCTCTTAATAGTAGGCCTTACTGATAATGGATAAGGCACGCTCCATGCAGCTTAGATATCGTAGGTTTGAGTTCGTGTGAATTTTTGCTGTTATGCAGATGATTTTCCTTTTGACCATACCGAATATTTTCATATAATGTGTCATAAATTTTTCCTCTACACTTGCTAAGTAGTTTTCCCTCACGCGTAGTCCTTTGCATAATTTCCCTGCATTTAAGGAAATTTCGAAAGCTTGGCTGAGAACTTATAGATTTTCACCTTTGGGGCAAGGATCCCGGATTATATTTTCGAGCTTATTGGATTTAAGACTGAATGTTATGTTTGTTGCTTCACTCCCGTCCATATTAGGTGTTATACGTTCACTCGATCAAATTTTATGGTCTTGGTCAAAGCACGTGGATATTTAAGGAAGGAAACCGGCCAGAGTTAGTTATCATTACCTTAGCCCTCTTCTGGAGCCATAACAAAGAAAACCGTAACCGGGAATCGAAACCGAACTTTCTCTATTGTGTTTTGAATACAGGATGTTGCAAAATTGCATGTCAATATTATGGAGAAACAATCCTCACATATACAGTAACATTGTAATTCAGCAATTTTATCAACGTCAGCCGTCGGTAGTATATAGCTATAGATGATGAAATTTCGCAAATTCAATGTCCTGTCTAGTTGTTCACTGTCTGCGGTTCCACTGAGTAGCAACTAGCGGACAAGTGGCCGGGACTTGAGTATGCATAGGGTATTTGATTCTGACATGGAGGTCATTGAATTCGCGAAATTTCACCGTCTCTACAGATGAGTCGTATGAACCATTGAATTTGACGCACACATTTCCCCTAGCATCGAGGTGGATCAAGCGTCGCGTATCCATCACTGCAGGAAGAGGTTAAAAATGTATTATTCCTATGCTGCGTTAGCTGATTCACATTTCGTGTATGGGTTGGCAAATGGTAACGCCACAGTATCGTGCACGCTTCCTACAACGACGGTGTCCAGGTAGACGTACATTTGAAGCAATCCATCGCCGTCTTAGAGAACACAGAACATTCAAACCAGTCAATCGTGACAGAGGACGGCTGAGAGGGACGAGGACGCTGGCGTTGGAGGAGGCACTCCTGCATGAAGTGGACAAGAACGCCAATGTCAGCACACAGAGAGTAGCTACTACATTTAATGTGGACCATACACTGGCTCGGAGAGTGCTTCATGAATACACGTTGATTCCGTGCTATGTATAACGTATTCAGACCCTGACACCTGCGGATTTTCCTGTTCGTCGAACGTTTTGCCTTCGGTTTGTTGGACAATGCTTGAACCTTTCCTTCTGTGAAACGGTTTTGTTTACTGATGAAGCAACATTTAAATGGGGCCAGATAATTAATTATCATAACGAACACATCTGGTCCCAGGAAAGACCTTATAACATGGTGCAAACACTTCACCAACAACAGTTCTCTGTCAATGTTTGAGCTGACATCTTGGGTAACTGTTTAATGAGACCTTATTTTCTGCCACGAAGACTCAATGGTGAGACATAAGAAGAATTCTAAACAAACGACATGTTTGTTTTGTTTGAGTACGTCCCATTACACATACGACAGGACATGTACTTCGTGCAGGGTGAAGTTCCTGCGCACTTCTCCGTCCGTGCACGACGGTGCCAGAGGCAATGTTTGGTGAGTGTTGTATAGGTAAATGCTACTCAGGAGCCCTGATTTGAATCCACTAGACATTTATTTGTGGTGATATTTAAATGCATTTGTGCATGCAACCCTTGTAGACGACGAGCAAACTCATCGTAATAGTATTGTGGCAGGGTACGACGTAATCAGAAATTCCCCAGGGATTCAACAACGTATCCTACAATCATGTGTTCGTGCTGATGGAGGGCATTTTGAAAATTATATTTAAAGACGTAAGTGCCGACGATAATGTTTCACTAATTCCTAACAATTGTCACAGTTGTTCCTACTGGCTGTGTGTTATTGGCGTAGTGTCTGGCATAGTAACATGTTATGTACTGCTGTAATGATGCCCCACAGCAACATGATCCTACCCGCGCACTATCAACCTCCATACGTCATGTATTGCCAACTGTAGCGCAGAAACGGTGCGTTTTAGGACTTATGTCCACTCAATATTTTTTGTTCCTCTACACGTGAGGATTGTTTCTCCAGAATATTGATATGGAATTTTGCAACATTCTGTATTTTATCAGAGTTCAAACTCGCTCGGTTGTTCGTTTATGCTGTTAGCTGTTTTCCTCTGCATTTCTTTACATTGGAACAACGACTTGTTTACGAAAATTCATGAATGATTCTGTGCACGTTGTGTGAAGCTATCATTGTCTCGATTATTAGCAAAACGGTACACTTGGCTGTGTTTGCAGTTGTTCAAACGAAGAGGCGATGAGAAGCAAGAAGCAGAGTTGAGCGACGTACAAAACGAACCCACTGCTTCCACAGAAGTTACCGAACGACATGACCACTGCACGTTTATGCCCGAACATATTCGAGTAGTGATGGACACTCAGGTCAGTCCTCCTGAACCTCGGGGGAGCGGTAAATAGGCCTTCGTCCGAAGGTAAACCGTATCTATAAGTAGAAATTATCATTTTAAAAGCAAGTCTTGTAACAATAGACCAATAATAATATTCTTTCACAATACGTGAATTAGTAACTAGAGAGTTTTGAAGGTGATTGAAGAATTATTACGAACGTCTCATGTAGCGAAATGTTTTTACGCGGCAAATGACGTACGTGAACATAAGATCTTAAAAGCATCAACAAAATGTTTTAGTTGTAACCATTAAATAAATTTTGCAGTGTAAGTACCTGCAGAATATTTTGTAGCTGCCATAAATTATTTTTTCCCGTATTTCCTGAACGTATACAAACTCGTGGCCAATGAAATCTCATGTCATGATCACGTGTGTTGATTTTATATTACTGATACACCAAGGTTAGTTCTTTCGCAGTACGTTCCATGTTTACATGGATTGTGTATCTCTTTGATGACGAAGCTACAGGTGCGACTAAAGCCCAGTTTACACCAACGATAACATTGCTAATAACACGTGTTCTCAACAAAGTTATTAACAATGTTGTAAAACGCTTGAAAATTGTTGACAACTTCATGTTATCGATATTGTTTCCAACATTGTGTTATTAACTTTGTCAATATGTGTAAAAAAATGTTACTAACAAATGTTACTAACATTTTGATGAAAGCATTTGTTAGCATAGAAAGTTATGAATTTTAAAAACATACAAATAGGTCGCCAACACTGTTTACTACATTATTTACACGACCAATTCTATGGCGGTCTAGATCAAAGGATGTCAGTAACAAATGTTTCTAGCAATGTTGTCAGCAATGTTCTAGTCAATTTTGTCATCAATATTGTTATTAAATTCCGCTCATTATTCTTACAACTTTGTTAGCAACATTTTTGTTTTCAGCTGTCAATAACACATTTGCTTTCAACATGGCGATAAAATAGTGTACCCCAGCTTAGAACTTCTTGATAACATTTTTGTATCTTACATTTTGTAAATAACGTTCTTACTGTTATTATTTTAAGTGTAAACTGGTATTTACTTAGTTGTTGACATGACAGACTGTGTGTGCAGGGGCTGAACTACCGGCACGTGGTTTTTGGTGTGGTGGCAGTGTCCTTGGCAGTTGCCATTGTCGTCGTTGTCGCTGCCAGCTTCTGGAGATGTTGCATGACAACCGACGAACATACTGGTACCCTGGTCCTGGCTCTGAGTGAGTGATTAGACCATTTATTGTACGTTGTCCTGCAGTGATGAATAACTTGACATTTCGCGAGTTAGTGTTTGAACACATTTACACGTGGGTTAAGACCAGTTTACACCGAAAAAATAACAGTAATAGTGTTAATTACACGACGTTAGTTACAAAATTTTTGTGAACAAATTCTGTGCAATGGTCCACTATTTTATACTAATGTTGATAGAAAACGTGCTATTAACATTTCTAACACCAATGTTACTAACAAAGTTGTAAGATTGTTGAATGGTTGTTAATAGCCATGATGATGACAAAAATGTGTTTCCAACATCCTTTGGTCGGGTAAATAATGTTATCAAAAGTGTTGGCGGCAAAGTTAATAATACATTTTTAAAATTCATAAATTTTGTTGTTAGTAAATTTTTTCAACAAATTATTAGTAACGAATGTTACTAACAATTTGTATTAATATTGACAAAGTTAATAAAAAAATGTTGGCAACAATGTTGATAACATGATGTTCTCAACAATTTTCAAATATTTTTACATCATCGGTTGTAACTTTGTTGAGAACACGTGTTATTAGCAGTGTTTTCGTTGGTGTAAAATGTATTTTAATAGCATATTTGCTATCAACATTACTATAAAATAGTGTACCATAGCTTAGAATTTAATTACATTTTTGAAACTAAAATTTTGTAAGCAATTTTGTTATTGTTATTTTGTCTGTGTAAACTGGTCTTTATTTTTCGCAATTTATCGCTGACGAAACGTAATTTATAGGTATATACTCTAGTTTTGAATTTTGGTGCAACCAATTTGCCTAGATCTTGGTTTCGAAAGTTGGGTTTCACGAACTTTACATTCGGGTGACAGTATAAACATACGAGATAAATAAGTATCCTAAGACAGAGTGCAGAAAGGCCAGTGTTTTCCAGTCAGCAGGTTGTTTCAACACGCGATTATAGGTTATTTATTCTTTGTAAGTCTGGAAAAGGGAATATTATTTTATGCTGAACATTAATATTTATTTGATTTACACTTTTGTAAAATCAACGTCTCAGATATTTCAGCCAAATTCCTTATATTGCCTTTTTTTTTCACAAATATACGATACTAGCCGGTCCATACTTGACAGCTAATATCTCTAAAACTTTCTTAAATTTATGCACTGCTGTCTCGATTTGTACAATGCAATATGGCAGACAGTAACGGAGATAATTTCTTGAAGAGCTTAGTTTCTTAATTATATGAATTATGGATCAATACCTGTTAGCTACCTGACATAAATGTTTCTCTTTAGTGCTTAAAGGTTGTTTTATGTAATGTAAAATCAGCATATTTAGTATTGTTTCTTACAGCAGATGATCACAGTATTTTAACAGCGAAATAACATTTCTTCAACTGCTAAGGTTACCAACGCAACAAGAGACACATCCATCACATAGGTTAGCGAATTTTGGTTATAAAACAGATTTTCGTGCTGGATTCATGGGTCTGAATTGAGTTAGACTTACAACAGTTTAAATTCCAGTAGGAACCACTAAAATTAAAGCTAATATCAAAAAGGTAAGAAATTAAAATATGACTATGGAATACTTTTAGAAAAAAATTGTGAATAACGTCGATTGAATTTCCTGTAAAAGTATGATTTCTGGATACTCGAAATTCTAGGACATTTTATACCGACCACAAGTACGCCTTATCAAATACATAAATAATTGGCTAAGTCACATTTATAATGTTTGATTGGTTAGAAACGGACAGAGTTGTATTTTTCGTCGAACCATGTTACACGGAATCCATTGACAGGCTAGCTAATGGACTGAAGAAAAATAATCCTAATACCAAAAATATAACTAATACACTATTTATTCAACACATCATGGATAAGAATTTATTTAATAAGCAATTTAAAGAAGTTAAATAAAATTAGGGCTTATGATGCTGTTATACTGGATATGTTAAGAAAAATTACAGAAGAAATGAACTGCTTTGATAATTATTTCGTAAATTTAAATTTTTTTAGTTTAATAAGTTATTTTGAAAATTCCATTTCAATACACAATATTACATTAGTGAGTAATAAGAATGCAGAGAACAATACGCATATTCGCTGATAATATAAGTCGTTTAAATATTTTGTAGTTTATTCTAAGATGTGACTACCAAGATGCTAATGACAAAAAATTGTTCCAATCAGATATTTGAATTTGTGCAATTGCAGGTACGCTAGTTGGTGAAACATTAAGAATGTAATACAACTCGAAAATATGAACGGTATGTTTGTCATAATATCGGTATTTCTCCTTCCTTGTAGAAGAAAAGCAGGAAGGGCTTCCACCTGAGACAGAAATAGAATCGTTAAAGACTTTAAAACGAGAACCACCTGACATGGAAACGACCGTATATGAAGAACCTGTGCGCATGGAAACTATAAAACCTTTACAAGCGCTACGTCCTCAAGAAGCTGCTGTTAAGTTTCCTGTAAAAGATAAGGAAGATAGCCCTTTACTAACCAAAACAATCGAGACAACAGTGTCAGTCTCAGTGGACGCTGTCGTAGAGGATATTAGTGCAGCATCAAAATATGAGAAGTACCCTTCACTCATACCATTTTCAGCAGAAGGAAAGGTGTCCACGATGGGGGTACAGGATGGCTTGTGGAGGAGTACATCGACAACAGGTAAACGTCTATTTGCCAGGCCGACTGATGTAGCCATGACAGCAGGCAGGTCCGCACGGACGTCAGCGATGCCTAGCATCACAAACTCTCTGTACTACGCACTGGCACACCAGTTGAAGAGGACGAAGACTGGCTCAGTGTCCCACCAGGCAGACACCGTCATACTGCGCTCCCAGCTGCTGGCACATGTGTCTCGTCACAAGGACCGGTACCGGCAACTCCTGCTGGGGTCGGTGTCGCTACATGGGCGCAGGTACGCGATTCTGGGCTCCGAGGAACAGAGGCTGAAGAGGTACCTGGAGGACATCAGGAGGCCAAGGTTCCCGCCGGGAGACGAGGTGCTGCAGGCCGCCGCCGACCTCAAGGCAGTCCATGTTCAGGTGCTGCGCGACGACGGACTTCCGCTGACGTTTACCAGTGCGGCGCCCGATGTCGTCAGATATGTCACCGTCAAACGTGGTCCTCTCCTTGACGACGGCATCTGCCCGCCGCGCTTCCGTTACGAGAGCGTCGACGTTGCTTCCCTCGTATAATGATGGTCTCTCTCTCCCCTTGTCCAACCCTTGTCCTCCACAACTCCTCCACATCTCCCCCACATCTCCTCCACATCACCTCTACATTTCTTCCTCGCAAGTTCCACTTCTCCTCATATTTTCTCCACATTTCCTTGTCAGTTCCACCTCATTTTCTCACCATCTCCTCCATTTTATATTTCCTTCACGACATCTTTCATATGTCTCCTGCATACATCCTATCCATTTTCTCCAAAATACACACTATGGCTAATACTTAAAGAAGAGAGGCGATCCAACTTATCAAGTCAAGTTTGGTAACATTCCTCAGTATAATTTCACTCTATGTGAATGTCTCCCCCTCCCCTCCTTTTTTCTTTTCTCATTATGTATTCGTACATTATATATTGACAATATAATGGAAAATAACATGAGTTTCGATATTAATTTTGATTTACTCGTATTTATGTAAGTTGTGCCCCTCGCATCACTACACATATTAAACAATATAATAAATTAAACTTTTTATGCCATAAAGAATAATACCTTAGCACAAGGGAAGCCTAATTATGACTAATTTGAAATGATGAATAGAGAATATTCTGTTGGAGTCTCAGTTGTCTGGCCTAACGTAAAAACTAGATGGAGATGAGAGCACAGGATGAGAGAAGTTAGTACGAAATGGGGATAGTATCCCTGTGTTAAAGATGTTAATCAGTATGTTGAGAGAAATATAATGTGTTTGTGTGTGTCTGTGTGTGTGTGTGTACCATCCAGACAGCGGGTATATTAATTTGTGGGTTTTCTTATTAGCAGGAGAAAATAGATCAGTCAGTACGATATATTGTTAAGGCATGTGTCTATATATAAATATAAATATATATATTATTATTATTACTAATGTACACTGAAAGAAACGTATTGTTAACGGTACAGTACTTCTGCTAAAATAGTGACAGCAATCCACTTCTGTTGTAAGTACTATCTAATACGTTCCTATTACAAGCTGTTCTGTAAAAGGCGCATAGAACATTTATAGTGTTACAGAACATATTGTTAATTTTATGGTACAGATTGTTACAATAACAATCCAGATAGAACCTACAACCGAACTGGATTGCTGTCACTATTTTAACATAAGTATTGTACCATTAACAATAAGTTTCTTTCAGTGTAACATTTAATGGTCGCAGAAAATACATATTATCAAACAAAATCGACACTCAAAAATACAAACTCATTTTACGTATTTACCAAATTAATTGTGATCTCTGTCACAATATAGAATACTGTAGAATGTATTCGGCTTGCTGTTACTAATAAAGGCAAAATAAAGAATTAATATTCAAAAGACAACCACAGAATAGTCCACAGAGAGACGAGTATAATGATAAAATGACACACTAATTCATTCAGATATACTGATGGATATTATACACGGTGACTTACACATGTGTTCCAGAAAACCAGACGAGATTTACATGTAAAAGCCCGCAATATGAATATTTATTTCGATAGTCAGGGAAAAGTTAGACAGAAAATGGGCAAAGCTTCCTATACCTTGAAATTGCATTGTATTTGGCGACGTTGTCTCAGTTTGTGTGTCGATGTGGGCGTCGTTTGTGGCTTACAGCAGAACAGCAACGTCGGAGTCGAAGATTCCCGGCGCGGACTAGCACAGATCCGGTGTCCTCATACCTAAGACACGAAAGAAGCTAAACTAAATGCGGGCGACTACCACAGTAGTGGATCAGCGTACCGATGACGTCACATCTCGACGTGGATTTCATCCCTGCTACTCCCTGATTTTGGCAGAACGTACTGAAGATGGTTACTTGAATAGAACTATTGACCTTTACTTGTGAGCGCATGCACCGTGTTTTAACACTTTAAATGCATAGAACCATAATATAAACATCAAACCTACGTTTACCTCTCCTCCGAGTTGCGTGTGTGCAGAGGGGAGAGTGATAGAAAGAAAACTATATTTAAAAACCTGCGCAGAGCTTGAGTACATGATATTTTCTTATATTTTTATTGAATTATTGCTTGTAAGATTGTCCCAGTGAGACAAGATTGACTAGTACTCAGGGAATGTACGTACATTGTTCAGTTCATTGCGTGTGCAGATTACATTAGCACTTTACTTTAGGTATAAGAATGTTACATATGTTGCACACGTTTCACTTATTTCTAATTATGGGTGAATGCATTCATTTAGGTTTTACGGTACATTACATAAACAAATATACATATTATACCACACACGTATAAGCACAGTATTGCATTTAACATTTCACTTTTATGGCAGTCTTCTTTTTTTTTGGTTCTCAACTACAGTAATAATTTATATTTCACTGATTTATTTATTAGTATGTTTCAAAGAGTAAGTTGCTCACTTACTGAATATATATATTGATATAAGTTTTGGAGGCGGGATGCGGAAGGAATTGGGAATTTATTAGTAACATGGCTCTAAGGATAAGTTATGTTACATGTGTTTGTATTGTTGTGTACGAAAATTAATAAATTAATTAAATAATTTCGCATGTAAACTAAGATAGCAATTTGGTATTTTTTGGCGACTAACAGGAAGTAAGTAATCTTATATGTACACTATAAATCATAAAGGAGATCACAACTGGACTATTTGAGCAATATCCAGTACGGTAACCTAGCTATTAAGTCTGCTGTACTTTTCCCACAGTTATGACTTATTTTTACGTTTCTGAAAAAAGTCAGTTAAAGTTTTAAATTACAGTATTCTTGTTCCTTCCCACCAATATGCAGTAAAATTCTATGTATGTGAAAATACCCTATATTTATGTACAAATAAACATGCGGCATATTATTAAGACTAATTAAATATTTATTAGGAAAGTAGTTCCCGCCAGTTTAATAAAGGTTCACACACCTCCCCTCACTTTGTTTAACTAATTACAGCCATTAGTTTTCTATTTCTTCCTGTGTTGAGTAGGTTTTCCTTTTATTAATGTGTTGGTGGTTTGGTAAAAAGATTCAAATCTCTACCGATTAGTTTCTTGGCGGGATTTCCAGAGAGTCGAGTTCCAACGGTGTTTGTAAATACTAACTCAGTTAGGTATAACACATTTCATTGAGTTCTGTGGGAGACATTCAAATAAATGTTGACAACTAATATAAACTCCATTTCTTTTGTTGTATCATAAATTATTGTTGTTTTGTTCCCTGGCGTTCTAAAAACTAGGTACTCGAGTTAAGTCGTACAATATTATTTGCTTCATTGTGCCAAAACAATAACATTTAAGTAATTATCATCGAGATAGTCTATATCTTGTTTTGTTTCAGCTAAGGAATGTTCTAGAATTCACTACACAAGTTCAATTTACTGCACAAGTCGACACTTTGACACTGTGCATTAGTCTGAAATTATTCAACAGGATGTTGTGTTTCGTAAACTGTATTCAAGTTAGCCGTGTACCCGAATTACATTGCATGCGCCCCATGTTTTTTCGTTCGAAATCTTACAAAAATTCTCACTGGAGAAATTATTTTATGCTTACTATTCTGGTTTTAAAACGTGGTAAATTAAATGAAGATTTGTTTTATTAAATGCAGTTTTTTTCTCTTAAGTCTTAAGACCGGTACACGCTATCAGAAATTCAGTTCAAAATTCCGTACCAAATTAAGTGCAATAAGAACTGCGATAGTGTGTACCGCAACTACGCTGGTTCTAGACAGAATTGTGTACTTTTTTCACAGATAGAGCACGACCTAGTTTTCATCGTTGTTTAGGTTCACGCGCATGCGTAATGCACGCTTTCAGTCACGGCGCATGGGAAGAAGCAAGCAGGGTTGCCAATGTGATTTGAGTAGAAGTAAAATTATTGTTTCCTGCTAAACAATGGCTGCCAGAGTTACGGAAGTCTAAATAATACAAGACAGTGTTACTTATTTGGGAATCACGTGAGTGTCTTGTTTGTGAAATAGTTTTCGCGAATTATACAGTTATACTTTATGGATTATAGCAACCTACACCACAAATATATGTTTCTTCTTCATGTGCCGAAAGTTGTTAATAAATTGTGACAGTGTGCACGCAACACAGACGTATTGCTACATAATTACGGTATAATATTGCTACATAATTCTGGAATAAAATCGCAATTGAAGTTTACGAACAGAGGTAAGTACGGAATTGAGTAGAGAATTAAGGATAGTATGAACCGGGTTAAGGTTAATTCTACTATAGGTTAGAAAGAAAATACGTTTTCTTATGGGAGAGCTTGGTACAGAGAAACATTCTGCCGCTAAATTCGCTTCAACCGGTAATGTACCAGATAAAAACGAAATCGTAGTGAAATGAAATTTAAATAAGCTTGGAAATAATAATAATAGAAGTAAATTGTTTTAATTTTAAAGTGAAAAGATTTCTCGTTTTAAATTATCAACTTAACGCTCTGTGATTGGTGCACTATCGATACCAGAGCTCAAGCGGCAGAAATTTTCCCTGCACCAAATTCATAACATTGATCTTTCTAACCTGTAGTATAATTAACCTTAACCTGGTTTAAGACATGAGGTTTTCTTATTTTTGATTTGTTTTATTTATTAATTTTTGTCAAATTTCGGAGGGTAAACCAATATGGCGGACATTCACATTTCTTCTTGAGCCACCTATATTTCTTTGTCCATGGAAAAGCTATAAATTTTCGGTGAGATTATTGCATGGCCTAAGAACACGGTCTATGCAGGTAGAGGTCTTGACACTGAGGAATTAAATGTGACTACCTTTATGTCGCCGAACGCTAGTAGTATATAAGTGAAAGATTTGTCTTGTTTTGTATTTGGCTTAGCTTACAATGTGAAGTTGTTACCGTAATTGTGTGTATTATATAGAAGAAAATAACTAAAATATAATTTTGTATTGGCGCACATTTTTTTTTCAACCATATAATTAATAACAAATATTTTACATGTAGACACACATTGTAACTATTCTAAATTGTTATAGGGCATTAAATAAAATATTAGGTTCGAATGTGTTTACTAAAACAATACTATATAACTTTTTTCCAGACGACTATATAAACCGTTCCACACATACTAATGCATTTATGGACACGAAACAAATATCTGCTGTGTCAGCTTACCATATTAACATCATTTTATTTAAATAAATGCAAAATTATAACGCCCTTAGGTGGTCAGAAATAAGCAAGACAAATCTTCCACCAAATTACTACCAGCGCTCGGCGACAAAAGAGGTCACTTTCTCTTGCTGGAGAGCATACGCAGTGTCAAGACCTCTTTCTCTTAGAGGAAGATATTTTCTTTTGTTAATCCATAGACAAGGTGCAAACATTTCAGTAGTATGATTTTTGTAAATAAATTTTGAAAACTAAAAAAATATTACAAATATAATTTATACAAACGAAACTATCAAAACGGTAAGTATAATACACAATAGTTTTTAGAATTTATTTATTTTTTATTATTAAAACTTAAAATATCGTATTTTCGGTTATCAACTACGTTGACATATATGCTTCCACACTTTTTACTTGTGATTCCTAACCTAAGTTGTTAAAGTAGAGTAAACCACTTTTAATGTTAATTTAACATTTTACTTATTAAATTCGCTCAGTTAAATATATGTGATCGAGCGGATTTTAGTTTATTTGCGTACAAAATCGTCGACACACAAGACGAATGTCTCAGTAAGATTTAAACGTATTAATTATTTTTCATATTATCTTATATAATTTAATATTGATTACTCAATTTTCAAGTGAAGTTTAAGTTCTGGTCTGGAATAGATGACAATTTAACATTTTAAACTCTCCCGCTAAAAAAGAAGTTTTAACTAAATTTAAATAAAGTAAAATTTAGGTAACCATTTCATTAAGTGTCGTCATACAAGAGATGCCCATTTTCATGATATATGTAGGTTAGTGAATTTTATTTAAATTATTACTGCCAATACTATGGTCGATGCCACGAACTACACGCACGGCTTTAATTATTGTTTGTAAACGCATTTTTCTTATTTTCGGCATTGTATTTTCGTTTGCTGTATAAACGATTCCTTTTTACGCAATATTTATGAAGAAACTAAAGTGAAACCGAATGGAGACCTTTCACTCTCACATAGCCCAAAACTCGATGGAGATATTTGAACCAAATAAAAATATGTACTAAATGACAAGCTTTGGTATAAAGTTCTGTGTCTGCGAGTAGGTAGTGAGAAGCCAGATTTGACTCGAGTTTATAGAGAACTTTATAGTTTCGCCTGCAGTTCGTTGAAACTCAATTTCTCTCTGCAATACATGAACTATGATGAAAGTGATTGTAATTGTTGTGTAAGATGCGTGATAGTTGTAGTTAGTGTTACTTCGCTTATTCGGAAGTTATTTAATGTATATATTGGTGTAAACTGGCCATTCGAAAAGTCGTCTTTCTGTTGACTTTGTTACAATCGAGGCATTCATCGCTTCGGCCAGAGATCTTGTGGAGGAGCACAAAGATATCAGTCAATTTTCTAACGCAACCTCACTAAAGGTTTATGATGGCGGTTCACTATAAAGTTAACACTTTTGAAAATCGTTTATTTTTTTCCTTTAAGTTCATTTCCATTTTTCTGTAATTTTTTTACATAAATGCAACGCCTACAGTAATAATAAAAATTTATAACTTGTGCCATAGTTACTGAAGAAACTAATTACGTATACATATTTATATATATGTATGTACATATATATATATTCTATTTATTAAATTTTATCTACAAAGTGCTAAATTCTATTTTAAGTGGATCAGTACCCGCCATTCTGGAATGATGGAGCTTCCACATTTAATTTGGTCTATAAATTATGTACGTTCTTTGCTTAGACAGGGAAAGGGGGATTAATTTCTTACATTGTATACAGTAGGCATTGCTCGACTACTATTGCTTACTATTTCTTACACGAAACCTGTTACCAGCCGTAGAATAAAATTGACTTTCTTTCTCTGTAACGTTACTAGTCAAATACCAATAACAGTAGTGAAGCTGTGAAAATTACATAACATTTATTGAGGTCATATATTTGTCATGTCAGGTGGGGAATTTTGATAAATCTCGTTGTATGGACCCTGCAGCGAAAACTTAAGAATTCGAAGATGGAAGGTACTGATTCCCCTCAACGCGGTTATGATAGTTCAGTGTTAGTTTTTGTTTTCTTATGTTACCTACATACATTTTATTACCATACACATTATCTCGTTTTTTTATTACCAAAACCGGGATAAACTAAAAACAAACATGATGTTTGAAAATTGCCTTAACCAGCGTACAGTGTTTCAAAAACACTTTGTTACCACCACAATATATTTTATCATTACAGACCTTACTGAACAAATATTTTTTTTGCGGTAGGCTAACCAATTATTTTTTAAGTTTTGCTGCCGCTGGTAAAATTTTGCAGTGACTACAAAAATCTTGTAACCAATACGAAAAATGTCGGATGAGGTACATAGTAACAAAATATTTTGTGGCCACCATAAAATAGGTTTTTTTCTGTGCGCTGATCTACGAAACGACGGATTTTCACATAGAAGTAAGAATAGTTTTCGAAGTTATTGTTTTTGTATCACTTTGTGGAGCTGAGGTTTTATTAGGTTATTAAAATGTGGTTTATTCAACTTTAAATAATTGAAATATCTCAGCTTAATGAAGGTAACTTATAACACTGGTTAATTACTTAATTGCTTGAAACAGAGGCTTGATCACGAAGTTATCTCATGACAGTACCTATGTTTGTGAACAGGGTTTCGCAATGATTAGAGAGGATGGTATATCGCGAAAATATTTTGTGCCAACATACCCTTGAAAACACTGCAGTGTCTAGCAACACATATGATTCGCTGATGTACGTCTGCCACAACGTAGTTGTCTGCAGACCAATAACAGGCATCAAATATTACAACAGCGGGATTCTTATTGGATCAGTCAAACAGGGCAACAGCTCCACATAAAAACGAAAGCCAGTCATCTTCTGATAAGCTGAATGTGCGTTGAAACCTAGCCAAGAGTCAAGTTTTCCCGCGATACATCATCCTTAGAGATGATGGTTTATAGCGGGAAAAATTGATTGTTTGCTGGGTTTCAACACAAGTTCGATTTACCAGAAGATTACTGGCTTTAGCTACTACCCTATTTGACTGAGTCAAAAGGCGTCCAGATATTGTAATATTTGATGTCTGTTATTGGTCTGCAGACAACTAAGTTGTCTCATATATGTTGCAAGAAACCACTGTGATTTCAACGGCATGTTGGGACAAAACATTTTCGCGATAATCTCTAGTATTCCTCTCTAACCTTGATGTGGTTTCATGTATGCCTCATTCATTTCTACAGGCATGTGTTTTCCTGTATGTGGGATGTAGGTAGGAGGGGGTCTGGCAGTAAGGCAGGGTAGCTGAGTCCTACAGGCAGAGACAATGGTGGATGCTGAAGCATGGGTGACGCCGCCTATGGAGCCTCAGGAGGACGAGGACGTGTGGATGACGCCACCAGAGAGACTAGGCAGAGATATGCAGCCTCCGGTGGGACTACTGACGCAGTTCCCGCGCGGCGAGGACGTATACAGCTTACGGTTCAACCCTCACCCTAACTCGCTGTACAATGCGCTGGCACACCAGCTGAAGGGCGCGAAGCAGTGGCAGGCCTACCACACTCTGGACCGCTGCATCGTGAAGGCCACCCTCCTGCGCCACATCGACTACAACCTCGACCGATATTGGCTGCTGCTGCTGAGGTCCGTGCACCGTAACAAGTACAGATACACCCACCTCGAGACCGAAGAGGAGAAGGTTAGCAGGAAACACTTGCATTTATTTCAATATCGCCACGACTTATTTCAAACAATTACAAATAACTCGAATATTATTTAACCAACTGCTTTGAAGAAAAAAAAAAAACCTTGAAACTGTTTACAGTCATACGATACACAATTTTTCCTGAGTGTTTTTTTAAATAATGTACCGTTTGCTAGCAAAAAATTATTATGCTTAATTTTGGCTTATTTTGACCACATAATATGTAATATTTCAGTGTAAAAATCTAAAAATCCGTTTGGTGTATTGCAACAGGAAAATTCAGATACAAATGATTATATTAGTCTTACAACTGTAAGAATGAATTTTTTACATAGGCCTATGAATTTTTTTGCGTTAAAAATTTTTTTTCGAAACCATTGCCAAACTAAAGAACGGTGCCTTCAGGGCGTTTAACTGCGTAGAATAATATTTGTATATTTACATTAAATAGTGTTAGTCTTGTATACGATAATTCTGAGTGCAGTTTCTTCTTGCAAAGCATTTTTTTTTCATGCATAATTTTCTCATAACGGCCCCTAGTTACGCCGGAAGTCGATATGGAGGGAAAATTGTGTCTGTTAACTTCCGGTTTAGAGTCTCTTCGTGATAATAGAGCAAACTATACTTTTGTTAAAGTTAAAAGTTGAATTCGTTTTGTTTTCTAAGTTGAAATTATTATTTTTTTTTTAATTGGTTTACTCTATTTAACATTAAATATCTTTCTATCCATAGGCCGTGGTGGTTGAGTGATTAGACCTCCAACCTAGGCGATCCGTGTTAGATCCTCGATGGGTTAGGGCTCAGGTTTCTCGCACGTGGGAATCGTGCGGATGTCCCGTTTACATTGCCTCTTCATTCCGGCGCTTCTCCATACGTCATGTCACCTCATACACCAGCGCTGTAGACTAAGATGTTAAGAGCTTGTTTCTTAGCTTTTTACAGACTGGTACCAGTATCTCAAATAGTATTATGCCAAACGTTTAGAAAACAATTTGCGACAATGTGCAGTCGCACAATGCACAATACTGTGGATGCGTTTTTAATTTAATAATAAGGTTCCATTCATCAGCAAGAAAAAATGTTTTTGCTTCATTTTGGCTTATTTTCACGTTAAAGAACGCGGTAGGCCCTACATTGGGTGATTAAATCTAAAAATTCGTTCACAAAATTGCTACAAAAATTCAGCTACAGATTTTGACACATTAATGTTAAAACTGTGGAGTAAAAGTAAAAACTTAATACGAGTATTAGGTAACAATAAAAATAATATTTTCGAAATCACTGTAAAACTAAGTAACAAGCCTTTCAGGGCTGACCAAAACCGCTCCACTCAGTCATTTATTTTCATCTTAATGTCCCTCGAATTATTACAGTCCTCTAAGAGATTGTAGTACAAAACTCACGCGAAAAGTATCAGTTCAAAATCGTAGGTTTCTTGAAGCTTATTTTCAAATATAAAAAATCAGCTAATGTCGGCACGAGTTTATGCCAACATTCGCAACAAAAATTTCTCAAGTAACATATTTATGCAGAATAATCTCTTCCGTGGGAATCTCTAGGTAAATATTTGCTAATAAGTTTGAAAAAAAAATTGGGTTTACAGTTGACTGTCAAAAAACTTGCGGATTGAAATTACTTTTTATAACGTTCATTTATCTGCTTTGCGCGCAACTGACGGCAGAAAGTTGTCTTCGCCCAACGTGTGGTAACCTTGCCTAGGTGGAGCAGTATCTGAGCGACCTGGAACAGCCGCTCTTCCCGCCGGGGGACGAAATAGTCCAGGCGGCTGCAGACTACTACGGCGTGCACGTCATCGTGTTCCCTCCGTTCGGCGAGGCGACCCTCTTCGTCAGCTCCAACCTGGACACGGACGAGTACATCGGCCTGCAGAGGGAGCTGATGGTGACGGAGTGGGGCAACCGCTGGTACCACTACAGCAGCGTCGACCGCTGGAACCCCACAGCCGAGCCTTGGCCGTTCCTCATGCCAGTTGCTGGCTTGGACCTGTAGCCTCGGGGCAAGGCCCTTGACTTCTATCTAACCTGCTAACTGCCTCACTCAGCCATACACGACCTCTATATATTCTATACTACTAAATAAAAACGAAATGTAAGCATTGGTAAAGGTAGTATTTTATTATTACTTCGTGTTCATTCGTCTACATGAATCATTCGTTAAAATCATAGTTTATTTATTTATTAAATTATACAGAAAGTTCCTGAAAGCTACAAGCTCTATATTGGAACTGTACATAACAAGTAAGATTGTCTATTACATAACAACAATAATGATATATCAATACGATATGTCATGTAATCAGAAATATTTCACCAAAATAATTGATACACTCACTGTACTAAACATGCCCATAAATTTCGTAATGAAGACAATATTATAAACATTATTTTCACAACACTTGCATATTAAGAAACAATATTTACGCTCAATAACTATATTTTCAAACAAAATTATCAGATAATGAGAACCGGTTCCATATATGTTGGTTTAATTTTCTTTTTATATATTCAATTGTTTTAAATTCTTCATGTCTACTGACAACTTATTATAAATAGAAATGCATTGGTAGCATAATCTCAGCTTAACCATACTTAACTGTTACTATTTCATTTACAATTGAATCAGATGCAAATCCCTTCTTATAATCATATGAGTATTAAACAATGTTGTATCACTGTGACAAAACTTGTTTATTACGTTGTATGTGTACAATACTTTGTTTTTGTATATGCTCATCCTTATTGGCAAAACTTTAGTTGTCATATATACTGTTTTTAATGTAAAAAAAAATCCTTCCCCAATAGGTTTTTTAATGCCCTTCTCTGTAACACTTCTAACTGTTTTAATTTATTTATATCTTTCCTTACCCAAATTATGTTCATAAATTCAAAATGGAAATTTATCATAGCAAAATACACCTGTCTTAAACATTCTGTGGATGTATCACATACAGTGTATCATATCTATGTATGTGATCAAAATGCTAACTTATCACCACAAACTGAGATATATTTTAACTTCTGAGTATTGCAAACTAGGGAAGCTGGCAATTCTGCGGCGTAAATTTCTTCCACCCTAACTAATGGTGATTCTGTCGTTTATTAAAGAAAGTTTCGAAAATTTTTAATTTGAAAGAACTGTGCTATGTGAGTGCATGACTGGATATAGTTTTTTTTACAATCTCCATTGCGATGTAGATGTCTGGCAAAGAAAACTAACATGGAATATTAAAACATATGTAAGCAGAGTATGTTTTAGCTAACAGGATACATACACAACGTAAAATTCCATTATTGGAATCAGGGCAAAAAACAAGTATAGCCAAATAAAAAATTAAGAAAGAAAAACCAGATCCAGCAAGACAGGCAACGCAGGTTCGAGGCCTGCTTTGGCAATAGGACAAAAACACAAAATGTCTGAACCACAAAAACAAAATAAAAATTAGACACAACGATGAGACAGAACAAAACACGCAATTTTGTCAGACACGAACAGATAAACAGCATGCAACACAACGATGTGACGAAACAAAAAACAGTAGTTTTTCAGGCAAAAACGACGTTTCGGGAACTGGAATCTGTTTCCGTCATCAGGCAGAGACGAACAGGGTCCAGGAACACGAGTGCGTCTGATGAGGCCTGGAAAAGCATGGGTACTTTTATGGTAAATCCACAAACCTCGGTGAGCCAATGGCAGACGACGATCTGTCTCCTGATTTAAATTATGAATATTTTTAAGATTCTGGACTCCAGTTTTCTACATATTTACTAGAAAGGCACCAAATGTTATTATTTTGTATAACAAAAGGTACCCCTAAGAGATTCTGTTGCCACAGTTTACGGTAAAAAATTGTTTAAAATACAGAATCAACATTACTTTAAGACAAAGAAGAGTTTTCTTGCAATGCACACTAAAGATTATTAAGTAATGTTAATCTTTTCTATCTTCGAATTACGTATTATGTTACTATGTCACATTATGTAGAAACGTATACAATTTACCTGGTACAATTGAAGTAGTTCATCTACCAGGTAATTTTACGGACATATAATAAACAATTTCCATCGCACGAAACATTTATACAGACATGAGCGCGTGCCACAAAGATTATCACAATCAAATAATTGGCATGCAACAGCTTAAAATGAACAGTGGTACACGTCTCACGTTAAAATATCGTAATGTATTTGTGAAATTCTTAATTTTATAAAAATTTTGTCAATTAGTAACCGAAACACACCTCTACAAATAATATTATCAGTCACATTTCGACAACAACACAATATGTCTGATTGGATTACCGATACATGCAATACTTTACAGTATGTCACACCTGTGCCGTAATTAGAACTAGATCCCGTTACCCGAGATGAATAATCAGCAAAGTCGCCACCGATTTACACACTTGGGTTTAACAAGGCGGCCGCAACTTGAATGATGGGCTCAATCGGTGCTCTCCCGTCTCCGTTATCATTCCAATACGACTTTTAAATAGCTTCACGTCGTAACAATATCATCACGAGGGCTAAACATTACTTTTCAAGCACTCTTCAAGTCTCTTCACTCTCGCAATACTGAAACACTAATGAATATTACAGTTGTAGTTGCTTGAGAAAATTACTTAATTACCCGCTAATTGCGTATAAGCACAGTTGCGAGCTTGCTTTTTCCGTGTGTTCATAACCGTGTGTATTCACCTAAATTACAGATATTCATTTATTTTTTAACTACTGCTTACACACTTTAACTTAAATTACCTCAAGGTGTTTAATCACTAAACATTCATTTTTAAGCCTGGAACAAAATTCCCCCGGTGTGTCACTTACGTTAGTGTACTGATAATTAATATTACTTCTCAACAATAAACTAGGAAACTACATTTTAATAATTTTTATAGAAATAATTTTACATGAACATTGATGTCCTTAATGGAAAGTGGTGCATATCAGACAGAAAATTGAGCAGTTTTCAAATTACACATTCTGTGGCGTAAAAATATCTTAAAGTTCTTAGTTTTTAGTTGACACTTAAAGACGACATTTTCCAGAAAGAAGTTATATTTTCTATCCATAACTGTAAATTTTATCAGCGTAATTGCGGACAGAAATTCCCAGGAGAGCTTAGTCTTGTCGAAATAAACAGTTTTCGCCAACCTCCGTAAAAAAGTAGCATTCATGCGTAGCAGACAGTGTGTCGAGCCATGTAGGCAACTTGCAATACACATGCAGAAGTAGTTGTGCGGGTTGCGATCGTGGGTCATATTAATTTAAAAAACAAATTATTACATGATAGCAACGCAATCCACTGTATTGTGTGCAAATATTGAAATGAAACAAATAAAGACTCTGAATTCGCCGTTTATACCAACAACGCACACATATTTTGCTGTTCCTAGTTTGTAGGTAGAACGTGCTGCTTCCAGCAAGAAGTTGATTAGTACACGTAGTACAGGAGTCGTGCTGTTAGGGAAACGCATCCTGTGATACAGTTGCTTAACAGCGCATCGCAATCCCGACTTAACCCATTATGGATGCTGCAATGTCATCTGAATCGTCAGTGACACGACTACAACTTACAAGCCAAAATCTCACAGACAAGTGTCGAGACAAGTTAAATCTCAAATTAAAAATTTTAAAAAAAAAAAAAAAAAAAAAACCTTCGACTCGCAGGGTACTAAATTTCAAATCGACCTGACCAGTAGAATTGCTTACATTCACTTTTAAAAAAAAATTATGTTCTTTAAACGGCTGAATAGATGTCCTTGAATCATCGCTAAGAACATTCTCGATCAAGTCACCTTTCAAAAAAAAAAAAACTAAATCATAACCGGTTCGTTTTTTTTAGAAGCTAAGATGCCACATACAGACTAGTTGAACTTATGACACCCCTCTTTTTGCGTCTGGGGTTAGTAACCTACGAACCTTTCAGTGTTCTTGTTCATGATTAATCACGTCCCGATCTTTGGGCACATAGTTTCATTACAGCCTCAGCATTTCTTAACTGAATGTATTTGCATATGAAAATAGTCAGTTCAATTTAGTAATAAGACAAAATTTTAATTATGATAACTTAAAAGAAGATGGAAGTAAACTTGCATAAAAACCAGTAAGTCTGATAATTTTCGTGTGATTCTTACCCGTAGTAAACTTGACTTGATCAATAGCTTGGTTTTTTTTAGACTTACAATAGTTTTTTTAATTAATTAAGTTTAAGTTAAATGTATAGTTTTGTTTCTAATATTTAAGATAGATTTTTTTTCAGTGAATCAGAGGGGGAACATATTCACTCATAGCACAAATTTCTGCATGTTTCAGCTAAATTATCATACAGTAATATTATTTGAGCGATTATAAATGACTTCAGTTTCTCAGGATTAATAGTATAGTTTTCATAGGCAGTCAATATACATATGTATTAATACGTGTAACTGAATTAACTTAAGTGGCCAACAGGATGTATGTGTTTTCAGCATCCAAGGCACAAGAGCTAAGTATGACCATAGCATCTAGGAACAAGTCACTGAACTAGCGTGCAGTCTTCTCGCCGATCGCTTTGCTTAAGGCTCGGTTTCAGTCGCCATATTGGATTTTATTATTTTTCACTTTTTTTTTAATTCCAAGAAGAAAAATGTGAAATCGGTGACTACACCGCAAATTCTATCTACTTTGTGCTACAGTGCAAACGTGACTTTGCGCTAGTAATGTATAGTTAGGTCGCAATTTGTCACCAAATCTTCCTGCAACACATTCCTCTCCCTAACTGTCCGCACTCATACAGACCGCCCTCCCCGCTCTGTCCTTCGCTAAGTTCTCAGAATCCAACCACTTTTTCTTTAACTAACCTAATTATGTACACACCTTTAACTTTGTATTTAACTCACCCCATCCCCCTCCATTCACCCCCATATCTTTGAGTATATATATTCAAAGCCCATATATTCTGACCAGTCTCTCCACCTTTCTCCTTTCTTTTAGGTGATGCCAACCGATCTCCACAATTAACGAAGGCCTAGAGTATATTTCATCCTCTCTATCCTGCCCCACTCTTCTCCGCCTGTCTTTCACCCACCGTGCTGCCCACCTCTGCACCCCTTCCAGCTCATGTATCTCCACCTCTCTATATAGGGATCCCAGACCGCTGCTGCATATTCTAATATTGGTCTAACCATGGTGTTATATGCCTTTTCCGTTACTTCGGGGTTAACTTCCTTCAGTACTCTACTCTACCCAACATTGAGCGCCTTGAGGGGCACACGCTCATTTCTGCAGCAGAGGTTCATCGCTGCTAGCTAATCAGCAACTTTATGAATGAACACTGAAGATACCCATTAACATTTAAAAATTCAAGTAGGCCTAAGCCTGCCCTACACTCATAACCGCAGTGAATCTTGCTACGAAATGTTAAGCTATGATGCTGCAATCAATTATAGAATTGCTTTGCAATATGTATGGTGAGGAAAGGGGATGCGGTATATGCAGTGGTCACAAAAAATTGTGAATATGTAGGTCTATCGTGTATTTAAAAATATCATTTGGGTAGGCCTATAGTTTCTGAAAAGTACTTCACTTACGAGGTACTAACAGGTTATTTTGAAAGGGTATGCAAGCCATAACCTAGGTAGAGTAAATAAATTGTACTGAAGAACTGTGAGCTAGTTCCATTAATGTACATATTTTTATCCTATTGTTAAGTGGACTTACTTATGTGTGCCTGCCTAACCCATCACATGTGGTTATCATACTTTTTCCATCACTGAACCCACTTCAAGTCAGTGGTACAGTGTATGTAGATGGTATGAACATAACCGGTACTTCTACGCAGGAAACAGTGGGTATGGTAGTAACTGTACATAAACAATAGCAGACTGGTTGTAATATAACAAACATAATCATAAATGAGAATAAAAGAAACAACACAGTGTTAGTAAAATAAAGTAGGCTAATACAGGGTCAGTTCTGAGCAACCTTGACTTTTATTGTTGTTATACACGTATATAAAACGTTAACATTGCTTATATATATATCTTTTCTGTGTAGTTACTAAGATTTTGGAATCCAATGAAGAAAAAACTAGAAAAGAACAACCATAGAGAAAAGTTTTTTGTCCTCTTTGTAAGAAAACATTTTGATAGATTGACACATTCATTAAGCGCAATCACTCTCGCTGCTGTAAGATGTACAACATTGCAACGACAGACATTTTCCCCATCGTATATGTCTCTTGGGAAAAGTTTTTGTTCATAAAGTTAGCAACATTTGTTGTCTAAGATTGTTCTGTTTTGATAGTTGCATAATAGTTATGAGAAACCTGACTATTTTATTTCATGTACTGATTAACGTACCATGGCTTCTTAACACGGAGATGTAGAAAACAGCTTACACTATCTGACAAACCTTTTAACTGTGTAACCCATTACCTATAGTTCCATACTAAGTTACACAACAAAAATGAAACACATTCACAATAATCACCCTAGCTGACCCTACTGTATTGGTGGTGCAGTAAAAAGTGGGTTGGAGCAGTTATTTGACTTTCACATCACATCCTGAAGGATACTGAGTTCAGTTTTCCTGAAACAAATATGTTGTTTATGTAACAATATGTAATATCACACTACAACTCACAAAATATCATATAGCGGTCATGTTCAGCCAATCGCAAAATACGGCAGTAAAGAACATTATTTAAATAAATGTAACTGTCATATATTTTTTAATTACCAACTCTCTTTTCACAGTATTTATACATTATTACATCTTGTGTGCCAGAGGATGCATAGGGCATTCTAAACTGTGTAATAAAACAGTTTCTGTAAAACCATCACAATATTTTGTCGCTTTACGTATTTAACATACCACAAAGCAAATTAGTGCAGCGGTAAAAGAATTAACATATATTCAGAAGGATCTAGGTTTGATTCCTAGTACGGCCATTGGTTTTCCTACAACACTTGACAAATGTGCTGGGATAGAACTCAGCAGATTCCTGACCCATTTCCTGTTCATCTGATTCTGTCTCAAATGACCATATTGTCCATATGTTGAGCACTACCTACGTATTGTTGTTATGTAGTTAGTAATTTGTATTTATGACAAATTCTGTAACCCCATTGTCACTACACATACATGCATTATGTAGTTAAAGACTTGCGCAAAATGTATACACGTGCACACACTCATATGTTAACAGTAAGTATGCTTCTGACAATAGTCATAATATTGAAGTGTGACAACTGATTCAGTTTTATGTAACATAAAAACTTAAGCTATGTTGTTACAGAGAGAGCAAGTAGTCATTTAAATTTTAGCAGCTTGTCTAATTGGGCGTTGGAAAATTTTTGAAGAAGGTTAGAAATACAGATTATTTTGCTTAGCTGTTGTGAATGTTCCCAGTGCATTGTTTATTTAAAACACATTTCAGAGGAGGGTTGTTAGTTACTTTTAAGGAACACACACATTAAAAACACAAGTTCCAAGCTGCCTAACACAGCAAGAAATAACTTTTCTGCAAAGTTATCTCACAATATAGTTCTCAAATTTACAAGACATTATCTAAGTATTCTAACGTGAACTCTGCAGCAGATTGTACTTATCAATGACAAGGGCAGCACCTGAAGTCCTACAGTACTAGTAATGTGACGAACATTGCACAATCAATACCTTACATGTAAGCGCAATGTGGGACCAGGCAAGGGTGTCAGTGTCACCCTTATCACTTCTTTGCTTCAGAACCTTGAATATGTTTAAAACAGCTCCAGGTAGGTGCTGAAAGTTCAAATGAATACATTTAATTAAAATTTACTTACATAGAATAATGCCAAACTGTTTGATAGTAAAGTCGAAAAGTGTGGAAAAAGTGGGGGGAATACAGCATCACAATGTAGTTTATTTTTTGTTCTGCAAGTAGAGTTATGGGACCACAGAGAACATTCAGGGTAATGTTGTCAAGAGATTTTTCTTTGTATTTTCAGTATGATGTAGAAACTGCTGTTGTCAATTTTCAATAGTGAAATGTAAAAAATACAACAGTGGTAGTATATGTACAATTCTTGCAAAATATAGCTATGTACAATTCTTGCAAAATATAGCTCATATATATATACACATTTCAATGAAACAAAAATATGCAAGTGGAACATAATTCTTTCTTGCACACAATTTATATTGCAACTTGGTACTGTTCTTTCTTTTATTGCACATATATTCTGGTGATAGTACAATATAAAATATTAATTTCAAGTGTTAAAATGCTTATTAATATGATATGCCCAGGCCTACGTTGGTGTAGTAACTTAGGTTCTTTTTGGCAGTGAAAACATGAAACATTCAAACTATTTAAAATGTCTTGTTGGTATATAATATAGAAAACTTTAAAGAATGACTTGAACATATGCATGTGACGTACTGCATTGCAGTTTCTAATTTGAAATTGTTTCATTTGTTATGATGAGATTGGCAGGCTATTTTTCGAGATTTTTTTTTTTTTTGCATTTCATGTATAATGAACTAAATGTAGACTACTACTGCTACTGTACATATTCCAACACAAACATCGTTATTTATATATTCCACAACTCAAAATAGACAAATTTTACATTTCCAACGTAAAATGTAACTAAATTTGCCGTAATCGAGTAGCACGTTAAGTAAACAACTCAGAGAACAGAAATATATACCAATACAACTAGTTTTTGCGCGAGAAAATTCACTGCAACATCGAGGCAATATATTCATGTACGATCCATGATCCGAGTGCAGTGAGCAGTAATGTGACGGCCGTGCTGCGGTGTTGCCAAGTAAAATGCCCGTAAAATTACAGTCGGCAGATTTTGTTAAGGGAAGTGCTTAGTGAATCGCAAATTATGGTAAGTGGCGTTAAGAGATCCGTAACTTAACGTTACTGACCGTAACTACAGAAAGTTAGTGAACATACCCGCAGACCTGTTCTTCTACGGCCGTGCCCTACACTCAATATTTCCTACTTCTATGGCCAGATATTGTCTAGACGTGCACTCTGTTCCGCCGTACAGTTAGCTCAACGTAAACCTTGCTGTGGAGGATCCCCAATCAAGCATTGCTAAATGGGATTAACTTGTACCTCAAATGTTATGTAATGTTATAAATATAAATTTATAAGGCGTGTTTTAAGGCTAAGGCAGATAATGACACGTAGAGTAGCATTGTTTACATAAATAAAAAAATAATATAATATATTGCACTATTAGTAAACAACTATCCTGCATGGAACTAAATATTCGTTTCATCAGTCAAATACCGTTTAACAGTGAGCTTGTTTCATAAGTTACTTAAACATTATGAACACTATTTTTATGAGATAGGCACACTTTTTACCGAGTTGGTTAAACCTGCCAAATCATAGACAAATATGTTATTTTCTTTTTTCAGGTCTGCGCACTATTGTTGGGCATTGTTTAACAATTACAGCACAAGTTCTCTCCTCTCCGTGTGTCTTCATAGCTATGTTTTAATCAAGCTTGTCGTGTGTTTAAGAAAACATAGGAAATAATGCAGTCAGGAAGACCTAAATTAACAAGTGTTAATGCCGTTCCTGTTTCTAAATGGTACGTATTTAACTGCTTAAAGCGAAGTTATGACGGTTTTACACAATATCTACACGCATATGTAAAAACATTTCGTACTCAGAGATAGCCTACGGTATATAATTTTATTGGTTAATTAAGATAATGTCAAAATATTTTCTAGTAGCGTGACAAGAACATAAGTAAAATGTATCCTTGTTCAAAAACAACTAAATAAAAAATTGGACTCTCTTTTAAACACTTTATTTAAATTTTCCTAATACAATTTACAAATTAATTTGTAAGTTAAGAAATTCATGAATCATATTGTATTACATTTCCGTAGTACAGCTATCGAAACATAATATTGGTGGTAAAATGGTAAATAACTAAATTTCGCTCCTAACCTGAGCAGCCTTTCTAAATTCCTAGTGGGATGAATTTAGAACCTTGAAAGGATGTCTTACCTTTAATGTTAACGTACTGAAATGTATGATTGTATACAGGCAGCCTAGCTATATATTATATATCAAAGACGCGGATAAAAACTGCGTATTATCAAAAAAATGTATGTGCCGGTGTAATAATAAAGACAATCATCATCTCGAAACTATGCTTAGTATAATTATTTTGTATATTTACGGTACTGAAAATGCTTAGTTACCATACATATTGTATGACGTACTTTTGTGTGAAACATTAAACATCCGCGATCACTAAACGTGTTTTAATTGCTACGTAATTTTTGTTCCATAGGAATACATATTATAAAATAGCTAGATAAACAATTATATAGTTGAAAAAAAAAAATACTACGCATACATGTTTTTTCACCAACTTTTTACATCCCTTAAAACTGTACAGAAATATATTTCAAACATTTGTCTGCGCACCTATGTACTGTACAACGCAGGCATATTGAACGGTGAAGTATTTAATCGAAAGACACGTCAATTTTCCTTACAGAACTTCTTCACAAAAATGTTTGTAGTCACCTAACATGATCGTGCATGCAACAACAGCAGAACGTTTGTGTTAAAAGTATTTTTGTCAGTGATGCAAGTAATTTTTTCTTCGAAAAAAAATCTTTGTCAGATTCATCTTACAGTGTTTGCAGATAGCTTAAAGAGTTAATCTATTTATCATAAAATGTAACAATATTGAGTTACTTAATACAACTTAAAGGCAGATGAAATATTTAGCTCTCATAATAACTTCACGTGACGTATAGTGGTGAAGAGTTTGTAATATACGACGTTACACCACGAAATGGAAAGTGCAGTTACATTCTGGCCAAAATTTCAAATATCTGGAAAACTATCTACAACAATTAGAAACTCCAAAGGAGGGAAAATTCATGACAACAGAAAATAACTTAAAATTAAAATTTTTTTTTATCATTTGTACAATCAAAAGACAACATTTCTATTAAATCAGTGAAAGTTTTTCCACCATAAACTTTTTCATTTTTGAGGGGGAGGGGAGGACTTTCCGTCACAAAAGGGATTTTACATTTTTATAAAAATGTATTTTCGTTTGTTAAGTCTAGTTTAACACCAGTGGAAGTAGAACCATATTTTGTTGCTAAGACTAAATATTTTCAAAAATCACACAAAAGTTAATTTATAACAAAAGAGAGTAAAAAAGGGTAAAAACGTAATGGTGTAGAACATATTTAATTAAAATATAACATTTAAAACATATTTTTATTGAAGGTGTAGAAGTTAATTAATTATGGTGAAATCATCAAACTCGGTTTATTACTCAAAGTAATATTTATGTACAAAAGCGGGAAGATACAACTTAGCAGGAAGGAATACAAGAAAACAAGGATTCAAAAGTAACCAATTTTCCGTGAATACTCCGTTGTAACTACACGATAGTAAAATTGTTTTGATTTTTCCAGTTTTATTGCAAGAGCAGACGCTAGTATGAAACCTCAGGAAGATTCTCGCTGGAGTCGATATGTACAACAAGTAAGTCTCAGCAGTATCGTATCCGATTAAATAAATAAGGAATATCAACACTGGTTAATACAAGTCTGAATAACCTGTCAGGAGTATAAATGATTACTGCAAACAATTATATTATGAGAGTGAACGGTAAGGTGGTATTGTGACTGACGCATTCTAAAAGTTAAGTTAACATAATTTATTAGATATGTAGTAAGTTTTGTATGTTCTAAGCTACATGAAAATGTTGGACAGGTCAATTGACTCTGTAAATTTAAGTCACAATTTTTTTTAATTATCTTATAAAATTTCATTCTACATTATCTAGAAAAAACTCAGAAACTACGAAACATTACTATTTTTTTTTTGCAATGGTAAAATGCCATTTAATAATGCACAGGAAATTTAAGAAGTCAATTTTGAAACTAAATCATAAATTTTACAGTGCAATATTTCACCTCTTCACGTGAAAGATTAAGGTATGTATTATAAAGTAGTAAGATATAATTGTGGATTATCTATAGCACTATAAAGCATATTACAGTATATTTTGTAAATACTACTACATTTTCATTCATAAATTAATCCAGTAGACCTGACTTCGTTGACAATTTTTTTTTTCGTTCCCAAGCATACAATTTAATTATTTATCTTTATCATGTTTTCGGAAAACATGAAACTTATTTTACGATATTTACAACAAATTATTTTTTTTTCAAATTCCCAACATTAAGTCTTTCAAACCTACTGGTCTATAAGGTTTTGTTTTCTTAAACATTGATTCATTGTACGAGTAACACTAAACCAAAGCTAGGCCTACATTAAGCTCAAGACACAGCCTGTCATCTTACAAAGTTCAATGTGTATTTTCGTTCCCCTTAAACTCTTTCGCTCATTTACTTGATGGATTTAAGCTACCAATTATCAGAATAACTTATTTTGTGTTGCAGAATTTTTAAAATAGTTGTTTTTTTTTTTTTTTTTTTTTTTTTGCAAACACTCCACCCCATCCAAAATGCTAACCTTCAAACGTTAGAAAAACAAATGTTACTTAGCAACTTATGTCTTTCACAGTTATTAAAATGGTGCTCAAAAGTTTTTAAGTGAATAATTCGTTTCCTATTTCACAAAGCTCAAGCATAAAAAGCAACCCCTATGACGCTTTTCGCTTAGAACAAACTCCAGAAAGTTGTGAAATTTAAGGTGAAAAAATGTGTTCAAATATTATTCTAGCTTATTGAAACACTGTAATTAACAGACATTTGCCTGATTATAAAATATGTTTTAAAATCTTAATTATCTATTTAAAACATTTAAACGCGGTAGACAAACATTACTCTTCCCATTTATGCATTTTAAAAAAAATTGTAAATTATGTTAAAACATTATGCGAAAAAAGTTAAGATCCTGTTTTAAATTAAATGGATGAGGTATCTTCTCCACAACACCTTCCCTTTGCCGTAAAAAGACGATAAATGTATTTTAAAGTACATAAGTACAATTAAAAAAAAAAAAGGATTTTATAGTTTTCAGCAACGTGCAAACCGTATAGTTTCAGAGTGGAAGTATTTAGATGCCGAGTTTTCAAGGAATATTTTTCACGCTGTAAAAATTTTGAAAAATAAATAAATAATAACAACGCATTCGTTTGAATTTGATTGCCATTTAAGTATGGTAAAGTAAAAAATTGACAAAAACGAATAATTTATTTTAGCTTTAGACCTTTAAATTGGTGACGTGATGGACGTGGTAAAATATATGCAGTGTATTTACCTAATAAAACGCTGGCTCTGACTGGCTGACAGATCACGCAAAGTTTAAACTGCCTAAAAAGATGAAATAGTGCACAGGAGTTCCTTATGTAACGTAGGTGAGCACTAATAAATGAGTTTGGAGAAATTGTCTCCTAAGATGGTTAAATAGGCGATGAAAGTTTGTATGGATGTCCGTTATATTTGCAACTGGGAAAAAGGAAATTATGGTTTAGGCTTCTGTCTACCTGTTTACAAATAAAGGTCAGTATGGCTTTAATTCGAAAAAATTCCTATTTTATGGTTTTGAAAACAATTTTATGTAACTTTAAACTTCGAATAAATTCGGGTGGTTGTTGAGATGTCGCCTATGAGATTTCCCACAAGGCACACCGCTAGTGATTAATATTTACTATTTTACATTTAACAGCGGAAATATTATAACACATTGGCTTGTCCTTTTGCCATTAATCGTATCGTAAGAAATTTAAAGGGTTAGTGGTTGGGCACAGTAGCTTAACAGAGGCAATCTGAATTCAACTCCCTACAGGGTCATACTTGATTTAATAATTACATCATTTTATTATTATTACTATTATTACTATTATTGCATTTGAAAAACCACATATATAATGCGTTGGCCGACGAGTTTTCTCAAGGTTGCTTCGTTACCCAGGCAATTTTTCACTCAGCCGCTTCTTCACTGTAGGACTTCATTTCATATCTTTATCTTTCTTCAAGGTCCGACAGAAGTTTACAGGGAAGGAAACACCTATTTTTGTATATATATATATATATATATATATATATATATATATATATATATATATATATATATATATAACAAATTTGTACCACTTTGTTTAAATACCTTATTTTTACATCTGCATTTTTGTTTCATGGACAGTGGTTATATGTATAGAACTCTTCGCGTCTTGGGTTTCTTGCCGCTAATCACAAACGTGTGGTGTCGCGGTAACTATGTCCTAATTATAACATTCAAAACATGACGCCTCTACGCAAAGACAAGCTGTCAATAATCACGAAGCAGATCTGCATATATGAGCGTAAGGCATCGAAACGAAGTGGACTGCACCATGAAATCCAAATTTTTCTGGGTGAGCACCCCCGGACCTCCTGCTTTAAAGGGATGGTCAGTGTTTGTTATATTACTCTCAGGTTAAACCTTCCTCTAACACAAATCCTGGCTACGCCACTGGAAAGAACAACATAGCGCGCGTATCACTAGCACCCTATCCACTAGGCGCAAGCCACTGGTGTGCAGTCTTATCGCCAACAATTCACCTATATGATGCAATCAGTGGTTATAATTTCATTCTATGGCGTATATTAAAGATTGAGATAAATTAAGTTCCAGTATTGCGGTCCTGTTCTCAGAATGCTCGCCGCCGTACTGTTGGCAGAACTGTTGGCGTCATCAAGTGTGGGTTGACGCCAGTATGGACCGTTCTTCTTAGTGACAAGGTGAGGGAATTCATTGTTTAATTACTAGCTTTGTGTTTATGTAAAAGGAAAACTACAAACGCAACATCATCATTAAGGCGGCCACAGCTGAAGGGTGTGTTTATGTGCGTTGGAGGGGGGCGAAAATCGGTGAGGCGCAACAAGCGATGCCGGCCGGCATACGTATTGTAATATTGCCTCTACGCCCAACGTCGTAAACGTGTACCCGCGTAAAGTTTTTCCTGTAGGATTATTAGCGGCGACCTCATCATTACACTGTATCCGTCTCTGTAGAAAGGTTTGGTGTAATTGAGGAATTGGCTGGAATAAAGGCTTTAGTAAAATAAGGCCTTTCTTCGATCAAACAATTTTATCTTGTTCCATATATCCATCGAAGACACGTACAAAATTTTGTACATATATCTAAATTCATCACCAAGTTATGAATTTTTGTCTTGATCTGTGCTCGTACCATTATGTTATTAATAATTTCAATGTTTTACTATGTTTATAGTAACTACTATTAATTTTTGTAATGTAAATATATGTTACTTATTGGTATTAAGAGAAACTATTGTGAGAGAAACGTGAAATCAAAAAGAAAAACACATATTCCTCCAAAACATATACCTGTCATTATAACACAATGCACTTTTCTTACTAAGGCCTATACTCCAGCCAACTCCTCAATTATAGGTCTCAATTTCTGCTGATAGCACTGCGGATTAAGGGTGTTCAGGTGTGAGTAAATCATAATTTTATATCTTTATGAAATAGTGTTAGTTTTGTAGACGATACTTGTGATTACAGTTTCCTCTTACAAAACAATTTTAGCTTTCATAGTTTTCTCATAATGATGCGACAAAGACTAAAATTGCTTGTTCTACTGCCATGCAAATAGTGAAAACCAACTCACCTACTTGAATAAAATAATTCACTGAGATATTACATCCAATGAGCTATGTAATAAATGTAATAAAGTATTTAAAATAACGCGACGTTATATTTAGAATTTTTTAAAAAATCGCATAATTACAGGGAAAAAGTTGAAAATTCAGCAATTTTTTAAATACGAAAATAGTTCACTGGAATTATTGTATATGTTTTACTATGTAGCCGGTGTTAAGTTTTTTCACTTTGAATTATTTCAGTTACATAAGACAATTGGTTTTCACTATTTGCATGGCAGCAGCACATGCCAATTTTGACTTTGTCGCACCTTTATGAGAAAACTATGGCAGCTAAAATGTTTTGTAAGTGGAAAATGTACTCACAAGTGTCGTCTACAAAACAAAAACTATTCCACAGAAATATAGAACTATGATTTTATCGCACCTTTAAGGTCTTACGGAATAATAAAGCTTCGAGTTACGTCGCCAAAAATATTTTTTTTTTTTGTGAAACAGTTTATGCGATTATGGTAGATATTTGAAATGTCTTCAGATATAGTTTCAAAGCACTTCATAGGACAACTTAACGCCAAATGAAGTGCCTACAGTGATAACAGCTTTTATATCCACATTTCACTATGCTGCTTTGCTAATTATAATCATTGGAAACAGTATATGGAATATTAATTCAGCATAACTATGCGTTTGCAGCATCTATACCATTAATCCCACACGTTAGCCAACATATAAACTGGAGTCCAGCTTCACATAATCTATATGGATATGTCACTCGACGTTATTATAAATATTGCTTGTAAACGGTGCACATAGTAAACGCAATACATTGATTTACATTGTAATGAAATTAATTTCGTTCAAAGACCTAACCACAGCACCTTGACTTACACTTCCACAATTGTAACCACTACACCACAGTGTCAACCAAATATCGTGGTGTTGTATGTTAATAATTAGCAATAGCAACAGTGAAGCAACAATGTTAATTCTGTAGAACTACACTCGGTCTACAAATTACTGTTTTCAATATATTATGTGCAGTGCTTTTATATTAACCTGCAGGCTGAAAGAGTTGTCTTTCCTATAATAATATTGCCAGAGTAGCTCTTATACAGAAAACTCTGGCAAGATTAATTTTTTTTCGTTTATGTTCACCTTCATTTCGCTTTCTTTTCAAATGCGTTTTTCTCACAATACACTAGAATACTATTTTTATACTTCATTAGCACAAATGTATTCGTCTTGTACTTTGATGACTGTGTAGCACATTTTTGACAAACAATCAACAACCTTGGTAAAATACTTACATGGCAGATGGACTACAACTTCATAAAGAGTGAGCATTCATCATCGGAGCTACCACTTTCTATCGACAAGCAGTACTACGATAAGTACAATACAAAGAGTATTGGACCGCGGTGGCCGAGAAGTCAGACCTCTCACCTCCCACCAAGGCGATCCGGGTTCGATTCCCGGCGGGATCAGTCCAAGGAATTTCGCATGTGGGAATCGTGCCGGACAATGCCACTGATCGGCGGGTTTACTCGGGGATCTCCCGTTTACCCCGCTCATTCATTCCGGCACTGCTCCATACTCACATCATGTCATCCCTCACCTTACCAAGAGTATTTAATAGAGAAATGAACTAAGTCGACATAATACATTTTCTGATGAAACTAAGCCTGCGATCTATTTTAACTAAGTTAGTTACGTAGTTATTTTCTCCATATTACAACTTTCTTGCTGCGTTATTAAATTAGAGGCAAGGAACAACATGACTTAGTTATTTTCACTACCATTCGAAGCGTCTTAGCTCACTTACGGCCGGTTTCACCATAGAAGTTTAACTTTGCCACAAAGTGGGATTAACAAAACGCGATGAAGAGTTAAACCTTAGTTTTAGTTAGAAGTGCGTTCCACCAACAACACAGCTAGTTTAAGTTACCTCATATTAGTTAATCTTTTTGTGTGAGCAGAGTTGCCTTAATTGTGTCGGAAATACCTGAACACTTGTCGGAGATTGACGCATGCATGTTTGTTTATTAAATTATTTCATTTGGAAACTTTGTTACAACGTTATTGTGGGAAAGGGGGGGGGGGGGTTTGCGTCATTCTATCTAGGGGAGTTAGGCACCCCTGGGTGACTGTGGAGCAAATCCAGAAAGACATACCAGGGAAAAATGATCCAGGAAATATAATTTACGTTATTTTATTTCTGTAAAGGCAAAGAGTCTACCCTTTAATGTTTATCTACACACAATTGTTGAATTATTTTCTCGTCTCCTATATATTTTTGTTAACCTGAAAATACCTCACGTGATACATAACCTCATATGTATCAAGTCTCGATTGTGTTGAAAACTTCGTCGTACAATTGTCTCACGACATTTACTCGGGGTTGCATAAATAAGTCACATTAAGGGGGAGTGTTCGGTGCAGTGATGATGCGGCAGCTACCGCCTCGCCACTGCACCAAACATAAAAAAAGAGGTAAGATATTTAGGTTCTATGAGTAGGAGGAGTGGTTCGACGCTTACCACATCCAATTTTTTTTTTCAAAATGATTTCGTGTAAACATATTTTATTCAAAAATTATTTGATAAACAACTTCAGTGTTATTTATGAAGTACAGTGAGCATTAAAATTTACTTTTTTCCTTATTGAAGTACAACTACAAGGTTATTCCTTGTAATTTTACAAACATATACTTTTTTATTTTATTATAAGGACAACCATTGTAGTTTTACAAGGAATTTCTTTGGCAACTGGGTTTGCAAAGATTTTCTTTGTAAAAGTACAAAACATTTTTTTACAGTGTATGAGGTTCTGTTTAACGTCTGGTACTTTCAGGTTAGCAAAAAAAATACAGACGAGAAAATAATTAAACAATTGTGTGTAGATAAACATTTGCATTCACAGCAATAAAATAATGTAAATTATATTTGTTGGATTATCTTCTTTCTTGCTTTGCTCCAAAGTTACTCAGGGGTGCCTAGCTCTCTAGCTGTATCCCACCGCTATATAGTATGATGCAAACACTCCCTCCTTCTCCTCAAGAACGTTGTAACAAAGTTTCCAAATTAAATCATTCACAAACACACATTCGGCAATTTCCGACAAGTGTTCGGGTATTTCCGACACAATTAAGGCAACTCAGCTCACACAACCCATCGTGCAGCCAAGTTGAACTAATCTCTGGTAACTTAAACACGCTGTGTTGTCTAACTGAAACTCAGATTTAGCTCTTCACCGAGTTTTGTTAATCTCGCTTTGTGGCAAAGTTAAACTTCGATGGTGAAACTAGCCCTTATTTGGAGCTTAAGCGAGATTAGTGAAGTTAACCAGCCAAAATTGAGCTTTTAAAATTTAACCACACTTACGACAAGAAAATCGAGTTTAATTGCTTGGTGAACCCCTAAACTTGTATAATCGAGATTAAGTATCGATTATTCGAGATTAGATCGCTTGAACTTGGTTGGTGAAACCGGTCCTTAAAGCTTCGCATTAACATTTAAAAACACAAAAAAATTACTTTGTTCTTTTCTCCACTGACCGATCCATGTACTGTGTAAGTGACGGGCAGGTTGCCTACCTGTAGGGATGTAGCGTGCAAGGTTTCTGCCAGCAGGCACGTGGTGGGTGGGTTGCATACATGCAGGGTTGTGACAGACTTGTCGTGTGTCTACAGGTATGGCGACGGAGAACTCACGTGGTGGCTGGCATGGTGGCAGGCTTGACAGTGACAATGCTGCTGCTACTGGCCGTCGTGCTGTGGAGATACCTGCGCGCGCACACCGGTACCTCGGCTGCAACCCGCGCACAGTGATTAGGCCTGCAATACTTATACTATGTAGTCTTCCTCGCAACACCTTTACTGTAGTGACTCACACACCTCTAGACCAATACGAGCTGAACTCAAAAAACATGGTTCTTAGAGATTGACATTTAAACATTTAGTGGTGCAACAAATTTGGCTGCATAAAACTTTCACTGTAACCATAATACCACATTTCATGTTGGAATGTTCTTAACCAACAATTGCAGATTATGTTATGCTACGATAATTCTGTTTCACTAAAGAAACTTGAAAAAGTCGTTACAATGATAAGGAAATAACTAAAAAATACAGCTATCCTGTACGCTAAACAAGTGTTGGCATTACCATCAAGAAAATCGTTGACAGATGAAATACTATAAATGCCTTACACAAAATAACCACTTCCTGAGTTGTGTTTCTATTGTTCTGGAGGTATAATATGTACTATTATTTTGGAGATCAGAGAAGCTCCTGAAACGTAATTGAACATAAGCAATAGTAGGGAATCTCTTTTTAAGAATAATATTTATATACACTATTGTACGTCATTGGCTTCTGGGTTCTAGCCGTGTAGTCTTCGCATTTCTTCATGATGTTTTGGAAGACACTGTAACGTCTATATTCATGGAGAATTCGTAGCTGCAGTAAACTGCTTAACTTCACGCGACTTCACCCTGAAGATGGAAGCTTGAATATCTTCAGAAACATCAGGAAGAATTACGACAAACTATGCAGCTACAGACCAGAAGTCTAAGACCTATAAACAACTGCCACGAAAGCCTGCGAACTTCAGTACACCTCTGTGGTTTGCATCATAATTAGAGAGCGTCATTTATCGCGAGAAAATGTGATTGTTTGCTAGTTTTTAATGTAGTATCTCCGTGCCCGATGTTCTTATTTCATTATTCGTGGCTTCTCATTTAATCGGACCAATGAGAATTCTGGTACGCCGAAACAGATCACTTGTTATTAGTCTATGATCATTTAAACTGTCTCAAGATATCGTCGTCCAATCATATAAGACACAACATGCTAGATCACTTCGTAGACTACACTGGCACTACATTTTTTCGCGATATTTCACTCTATTTAATCATAATATACAAAATTATGGTGAGTTTCACCTCAGAGGTTTGTTTGACCTTCAGGAAGAACCACCACTAAAGTGTGACTAGGCCATAACCTTACGTGGTATATAGAGGTAATGGGATAGTACAACATCAATTACTGAACACGGGTAGGTAGCTGCAAATTTTCCTCAGCAGACAGAGGACTATTAGTTCACCAATCGTGAACCACTGAGCCAAGCGGTCAGATCAATTGACAAACATATAATTTTACATTCGACAAAAATTTATTTTAATTATAATTAATCATAAAACATTATGTTGACGATACCAATAGGTTGCAAGATTGGTTACACGGATAACCTACAGTACAACAGCAACGATTGAGGTTAATGAGGCAGTTTGTTACAGGATTAAAAGCGTTAACGTGAGAAAAATAATTATATTTCTACGAAATACTGTTATACTGTTGACGCATCCTGAAACAATTGTATAATTCTATGGACAGGGTTAAAATTGAATAGTTTTCCCGAAATAGCATGTCGAAGTCAAAACTTGCATGTTACGGCACTTAACACACAACAACGATGAACGGAACTTACGAAATTGAATAATAATTGAAATAAAATAAGGTGTATTGAGCTACATGCTAAAAACTATAAAATCTTAAAACAGCAAATTTTTATTAAAATAACTGCTTAATATAAAAATATTTTAATTATTTAAGAAGTCTTCTAAATACAAAAACAATTATTTATTTTCTATAACTTTGAGCCCCTTAAAACAGTGAAATTATTTCATTTCAGAAATTCCGTTATTCGTTTTGGGATGTATACTTATGTAAAACAAAACCTTTCACGTTACACTTTCGGAGTCTATGCATACTAAAAATTTTCCGTGCCGAATTGAGTATTTGTTTGTTAAGTTAAATAACTAACATTAATTCTATAAAATAAAATATTTATAGACCTAGTTTAAAAATATACATAACGCGCCTGTGTATTTATTGTCACTTAAAGTTTAAAACCATCATTAAGGCCATTGTATTTAATTAATTTCAAACAATTGCAAATAATTAAAATATTTTTGAATCAAATGCTTTAAAAAAATTGAGACTATTGACCGTCATACGATACACAATTTTGCTAAAGCGTTTTTAAAAATATTGTGTCGTTTATTATCAAAAAATTACTTTCCTTCATTTTGGCTTATTTTTACCACAAAATTGGTGACATTTCAGGGGCAAGTATCTCACAATTCTGTTGGTGTATTGCAACAGAAAAATTCAGATACAAACCATGAGATATAAGTGTTAAAACTGTAAGAATTAATTTTTGATACACGTATTATGTGTGTAAAGAAGTATTTTCGAAACCTCTGCAAAGCTAAAGAGCGAGGCCTTAAACAATATCCAAAGTAAATAAGTCAATCAATTTGTTTGCTGGCTAAGCAAATTTCAAAACTCTTAGAGGATTTCAGTGCTTGTTTATGACCCGAGAAAACCCTGCACACAATCTTAGATGTAAACTCGTATGTTCGGGTTGTCAAACACCGCTGTGGTGAAATAAAGGGGAGTGAATCGCAAGTAATGAAAACGAGATAACATATGGTCGGCGATGTTCCATTACACAGTACTATCAGTGAGGTAGCTGCACACACTACTCATTCCAAACAAATATGTACATGACAAACCAATCAGTTTCTTTTTTGGTACATACGATGCACCAGTTACAGGGTGCAACGTACTATCTTTCATTTTTTCTTTTTCTTTTATATTTTTGGTAGAATGAGATTAATTAGGGTTTTGAAATTATGTTAAGTAGTTTATGTGATGTGTATGTATGTATGTGAAATTTAAATTTAAATTGGCGACTGTTGCAATGTGCCAACTGCAGAATAATTTTAAATGTGACTAGAATGGTTTTCTGAATTCCCTGTACTTTAATGTATAAAATAGGAGCTCTGTAAGAAATGTATGGCAACTAACTCACCTAACGAATAAAATCCACGTGCATTACAGAGTTTCTAAATTCTCATGCAAAGCTGAGCAGCACTTTAAAGTTAAAAATAATTGTCCTATTACAAACTCTGAACTACTTTAATATAATCTGTTATAGCTTTATTTTTGGAGCCCGAACTGAGCCATTACTAGGATTCAGTAATTATGTAGGCCATTCAAACTTGTACGACTAAACTACTAATCAATCATTAACATTTAAATCAGTTAGTTGTATTTAATCACTCAGTCGTGTTTTTATTTAGTATAAGACATATTCTATTAGCTTTTAATATAATGTATTACTTCTAGGTGCTTAGTTTTATCTATATTTGTATTAATGGCTAATATTTTATTCATTTAATAATCTGATTTCCCCAACGGGCACTACAATAAAGCGAATCAAATTTAAATATTAAATCAGGTGGTGTTACAGTCTCCACCGGAGTGTATATACACTGGGAAATATGAATGTCAAAAACAGTTCCAGTACTTACATTACTCTATTGCATGTTAATGACAAACAAAGTATGACGTTCAACGCATGGTATGTGTTTTACCCTACAGCTAATCTAGCCAGATAGTTCTGCTTTAGCATGGTCAAACGCCTAACCGCTTGTGTCAACGAAATAGTGTTATACGATTACTCAAGACTCAATACACTTAGAACATTTTCCGACCTTAATTCCTTAATAAGTTAGCAAGACGTCACTGATTCTCTCAGAATATTTGGATGTGTCAGGTTGGCAAGGTTGACAACCTGCTTTGGATTTACCCTACAAATTTTGCACACACTTAATAACTAAACAAAAACTATCGTGGCATTTATCCTGATTGTTGTTGCTCTTAACTTTCAAGGCCAGATTTAAAGCGGCAGTGTATGGACGACTAAGGACTTCAAGACAGAGAAGTTCAGACGAATAAAAATTGCACCATCTGTGATGTTAAGGTCGTTGGATACCATTCAGCTCATTATTTACATTTTTAGTGGAATAATAGTCATTAAGTTAACATCAGTAGGGGTACCATTTTCACAAAGTTTATTTTTACTCAAAATTTTTGCATACTAAGTTGTTAAAATCGTGATTTCGACGTTTTTATGTAAAAAATTAAACAACATACCAAACCAAAACTTAGGTGACAATGAAATACTACTCTCTGAAGCTTATAGAATATTTAATATCATAGGAAAATTTATATTTCATCACGTTGGTTTATATAATTCAACACTTATAGAAAAGCAGAAGTACTTTTCGTGGATACTCTACTGACATGTTTTCGAATAGCCAATGACGCAAAAATTTAACCTATAATGTTTTACTGACGTAAGAGGTTTAGTTTTTATTAAAATGGTTACACGAAAACGTTAAAAATTGAAACTTCGGCAGCTAATCACACAAAAAATTATAAAGCCGAAAATGTTTTACTTTGTAAAAGTTGCACTTCTTATAGTGTTTATTCAATGACATGATTTATAAAAAAAAATAAATAATAGGCTGGTTAATAATAGAAGTTCTAAGGATCGCGCTAAAGATATTGAATACACATACAATAATATTTTTTTTTGTTTCTTAGTGATTTAATGTACTCGGATGTTACACACATATTGTTTATAATGCCTCATATTTAAAATGGTAATATATGTATAAATGTACGTCACAGCTCTAACATACGTAGATTCATAGCTACGTACTGTTATTGGAATGTAGGTGTTAAATTTACTACTTATAAATGGCTATATACCAAAGTTCAAATTTCTTTCGAATACATTGTGCACAGCATTATTTTTCCTGGAAGGATTTATAAACTCATTTCACTTATATTGATATATACAATGTCAAATCAGCAATCTGCAAATATTTAAGATCTATCTTACCTTAACATAAAATTTCAGAAGGCGATCTCCCGAACCTGTGGCTCCAAGAAGTGTAACGACTTTCAGCACAGTTAAGACTTCAGACATTATAGAAGAAGAGATTCCATCCACCCATGTTACTGATAGTGAGTCAGAGCTTCCGACTAAAGAAGGCATTGTGGTTTACAACATACCCAGGTACAACTTTCACTTCTGTTCTAAGATTGAAGTAGGCCTATATTATACATTTATTTAATAGTGGATTAAATTATTGCCTTAATTAAGACAAAAATTGAGCTCACTGCGTATTAGATAAACATTTGCTTGAATCGGAAAAATGTTTTATTTGACTAGCCTTCGCCTTAATTCTCCTTTACGGGTGGAATACATCAATGTTATGCGTATGTATATGAGTTCGTTAAATAGTGTTTTAGTATTTAAGTTGTGTTTATTAAATTTGTCTTTTAATTGGCTGTGTTCACAATGGAATTGGGTAATGATAACTGGTGCTTACCCACGAGTATATTCTGACAGTAGTGTCCGGAGGTATTGCACATATAAAATTATAAAACTACTAACTATGTTCTATTATTATCTGAAGTATATTACTTGATGAATATCAGTCATTTATGTTCTATAAACATTGTAATATGCAGTCTTTAGTATGGGTACTACACAAACGTATTACTGCTATAATTATTTCCAGGGATTTTTCACAACGGTGTTTCTTTGAAGTCTTTGTAAAAAATTACCCACCAATTCCAATGCGGCTTCCGACATTCTTATTGAGTTTTAGAAAATAACAGTGGAGGAGGAAATTTAAATTATTTCTGTAAGAAAAAAATAATAAACTGAAACAAATCATTTTGGGCAGTCACATAGCTTATAACAATGACAATCATGTTCAAACGACTCATAATGCATTTAATATGTTGCTATAGAAGCGTAACACTGTATGTATCTAGAATATCTGCCGGCTAATAGAGCAACAAATATCCTATATACACCCAAAAGATGCATGTACAAAAGTGACATTTAAGTAGGCCTACACTAAAACCTAATATTGTGTATGAATGAAGTTATAGTGATATCTAGCTAGCCTGACTCTCCGGGAGACATACTTCCAGTCGCTAAGATTCTCAACAGCAACTGCTTTCATTCTCACCATAACGCTCGGTTATTGCCTCAAATCTACTGTGGTTGAGCCAGTGGATGAGCGTGAAAGGGGATACAATTACTTACTGGGAATTATTAACTCATGTATTTGGACGGTCTGCTGTTTAACAAAGCCAATTACGATAGTCTTTGTTTCTGGAACCATCCCGAGTAGACATACCCTTTCTTCGCCGGCTCATTCCTGGGAAATAAACTGAAAGTTTCTTAACAGTAAAATGTCTCTTTCCACTGCCAAATGATGTCGGCTGTGATACTTCGTTGAGGTCACAGTTTGAGCGGGTCGCCTTCTTTATAATTTTTTAATGCTCAATTATGAACCGGATCTTAAATGCGTTTTATTTTTCACACTATAGTCGGTCGTTTTATTCGCTGACGCAGCTAGAGCTTAAAATTCGTTAGAAACATAATTTTCAATGTTCAGCCCAATTCTGTCTCTTAAGGGGCCTCCTTAGATAGACTGTGTTTGTGTATGTGAGGCAGCAACAGTAAGAGTATCATTGACTGGCGTATGAAGTACATTATCTCCTCTCCGCGCAAGTTACTTGGCTGGCGTGCAGTTCTTTGGTATTATCCTTTTTCCTATGATACTTCAAGCGGTGACAATATCATTTTACTTATAGGCAGTATAGTTCAAAGTCCAACGTGTTTCTTTAGTTCTGTTTTTTTAATCCGGTTGTTATTTTTCAGACACGGCAGTCTGAAAAACCCATTTTTTGCCATTTGAGGTGACTGAAAATTATGTTTCTAATAAACAAGCCGAATTTTTAAAACTAAAGCGACATAGTTTGAACTGTGTGTTCTTTCCGTAGATACACAAACGAACTGCGAGTTAAATGGTTTCGTCTAAAAAAAAAAAAAGTTGTAACTCGCTGCAACGCACTGAAGAAGAAATACGTAGGCCACTTAATATTGTTACTCGATGTTTGGTCGCTTGCATTGCAGTAGGTGGTTTCGAAGAAGGAGGAGGAGAGGGGGCAAATATTTATAGAGGACCATGTCCCTCCACCCTCAAAAATATTAAGTTCCGCTGCACCTATGATATTAAATACCTTCAACAAGGTCAACTGACAATAGTTACATTCTTATTCGTTTATATATCAGATTATTTGTCAATCACAGAATCCACTTCTGTAAAAAGTTTGATTATTTTTCAGCCGTAAGTTAAAAAAGCTGCTTATGAACTGTCAAATTATATAGTTTTCACTAAAACTCTTTAGTGGTGAGCAAAATAAGCGTAACGAAAGTGTTTACTTTACCATGAATGATTTACAGGCAGATACCCCTAATTTTCGAGAAAACATTTCTGCATCAACATATTTTAATGCCTTACGTGTCTCTCTGCAGTTTTGCTTCATTGTTATTGGCAGAATGTTTTTGTGGAAACACGTTTCTCATTTAACTGTACAATTCAGAATAAGGTTACTGCGATACCACAAGCCGTTTATTTGCAGTAAAACGTTAGGAAACTTAATAGTTAAAAAGTAGATTGAAATCACTGACCATGAAACAGTGCTGCAGACGTGCACATGAGGCACTGAAAAAAAAAAACAGTTGCAGAATTCCATTCAGCAAAAATACGAGTACCATCCAATAGATAATAGCAGGTACCGCAAAACAATGGACTTATACATTCAAGCTTGCGTAACTTGTATCGCTCACCTCTTTACACACATTCTCCACTAAATGTATACAGTATAAGTACTAAAATATCGCTGATTAAAATAATGAGTACTGACTTCGTGATTTTGGAGATATTATCGTGTAGAATGAAGTGAAGATATTTTGGTCAGAGCTTAAAGTAGTGGCCTGCCAAATAGCGGTCCGGTCGGCACAAGTTTATTAATTCGAAAATTACTCAACGTACTTGAGTGACTTATCAGTATACAGCATTCAAAGAACTTTACGCACGTGTATAGGTAACATCTTAAAATATTCTATAAAACTATTTTATCGCAGGATAAATTTGCTAAAAGAGCTGTTAGTCTGGTACTTTTTAAAAATGATAATCTTGGTTTGAAATAGTTACACAGGCACAGGCGAGTGCAATTTCGCTTATATCTAAAATATCGCAGCTCAAACAGGTAAGCTATCGGCGAGAATATTACCCGTCTATTTAGTAACTTGCGCCTAGTGGCGATATGCACGAGCTTTGCCACCCTTATCTCTTCGCACGGTGCTTCGAACGCGTAAAATGCGTCCACCCAGGTGGTCATTAGCACTGATGGTGTGTGACAGGAATGGCACCTGTATCGTGTCGTTGTGAGTGACGGTCTGATGGAATATTGTATGGTGTTGCAGGTATGGCGACTCGATATACTACGCTCTGGCACATCAGCTGAAGAGGTCGCGCATAGGCACGCCGAGCCACAAGGTAGACACCGCTGCCCTGCGCGCAGAGATACTGCGGCAAGTCGAGTATCACCAGGACAAATACAGGGACTTGCTGTTGCGGTCCGTTGCCTGGCACGGCGAGAGATACGCCAACCTGTCCAATGATGACGAGCGTCTACAGCAGTACCTGCGAGACCTGGAGATCTTCCGCTTCCCAGCTGGGGATGAGGTGCTGCAGGCGGCCGCGGATGTCAAGTGTATTCGTGTCGTCGTGCTGGGGGAGGATGACCAGGTGGCCGAGGTATACCAGAGTGCAGCTGAGGGCGAGGTGCAAACTGTGGCCTTGAGAAGAGTTGTAGTAGCAGGCAGCGGGGAGTACCGTCTGGACCGTTACCACTATGACAGTGTCGACAATGTGGAGGCTGTGATTGGTGCTGCTGCAGAGAAGAAAGAGGCTGAGGACACGAGTGAGCCATAAATCGGCGAGACTCCTTCCAACAATGACATTTCCTCGAACTAGAAGCACAGGCCTACAGTTCTGAGTATTTTAAATTATCTCAAGGTTGTATGGTTAGCAATGATTATTATATTGGAGAAATGTTTCAACTGGTATTCCTTACTTACATCTTAATGACTGTTGAATTTCTTAAAAACAACAGTACAATATTGCTACAAACATTATTTATTAATGTGAAGGAGCTAATTATTTTCAAAATTATGTCATATGTATACATTTGAATTACCTGCTGTACAAAATGTTTGCCTGCACACGATAAACACATATGAATATACTCCAAATTTTTTGTGAATTATGTCACTAATTGTATGGTGCTAAGCATCAATAGACTGTATGCTATTTGTTACATATTGTTACAAGTTTCACAAAAACTTAATTGTGGGCAATTTTCATGAGTTTTTTTGGGATAGAGGTCTTATAATTAGAAATATAAGAGTTAAATTAAGTGCTGGATTTAATTGCTCACAAAGCTACGAAATACACAAAACAGCAATCAACTATAGCTTTCACAACACAATTAGTTATGTACACAATTACTACTCTGTCACAGAAACATTAATTTACTTTGACGATTAAAACACATAAGATATGTCTACCATCAATTAATTACAGACTACGAATCACAATAAAAATTCAGTCGTATATCCCATCAAGAGTAATTCAAATAGTGACAATGTACAACCTTAAAAGTCCAAAGTGGTGATGGCTAACCTTGCACTGTGAAGTACCCAGAGCGCAACACTGTTTTCTCTCATGAGGTCTTCGGTTCGACTCCCGCCGCGTACCTCCTTCTTCACCTGTCGACCCACAGTAGAAGCCCTCTTGTCTCACCCAGTTTTACTCCTAAGGTATGTGCCTGTAACCTCGCAGTAGACTCTGACATCACCAAGACGTCTTCCTGACATCACCAAGATGTCATCACCAGCCTCTCTGCACAAGTTTAGCACCTCCTCCGAGCAGGACCAATAGCGAACTCTCGAAGCACTCCTTCTCTTGAAACACCAGGTCGGCAGTCTCCTCAAGTAGCCAGTTACTGCCCTCATTGTCACAACACTGTCAGTGTTGTTCTCTACAGCTCACTGCCTCCGTAGCAATCCAACACAACACCGCAAGAGTTGTCCTTCCTGCAGTCCGCTGACGTCACACAGCCTCGAAGCCGCCGACCACCACCGCCATGTTGCCATCCTCGAGATGCCACACCTCGTCAGCTCAGTAGCGCCGACACAACACCTTAGTATTGTCTGTCCCTTCTGCAGGGCAGCCTCGACACCGACCACTGCCACTGTGTTGCTATACTCGAGACGCTACACCTCGTCAGCTCCGCCAATGTTACGTCAGCCTCGATGTCGTCGTGATACCACCCCCAAGGTGCTGGGTCCTCTTCATCTCTGCGCCGCCGTCAGTGTCTCCTCTCGGCCCGTCACTTCTCACGACGCCCATCGCCGCCCCAGTGGCAATGCCTCCCCTAAGGGCGCTGCCTCACACCACTCTCGGTTCTCACTTCGTACTCGCTGACTAAAAACTCATACTGATCCTCTTCAGACTTCAGACTCACTAAGACTCTTCGAAACTCACTGCAAGACTAAGACTGCACAAGACTGACTCATATTGCGTAATTCCGAGGTTTTTATATGGCCCCTTCAATGACGTCAATCGGTGATGAAACATGATGACCAGAGGTCTAAAAATAGACATTACCTCGCTTGTGCTTGTTGGTAGTCACGTATATGCATTGGCGTCATCGGAGAATCCCAATGACGTCTCTCGGGAGCTGCGACATAGCTGCGAAAACCCACGACATCACTGGTCCGCCTAGCATGATGTAACATGTCTGCTGCCAGGCCAGCATGCAACAATATGTATGAAATATTATTCTACATTGTGTCAGTTCTACAAAAACTACTTTAATCCTACATTGTGTTATTTTATAAATTGAATTTGTGACTAAAAAAACTTACACGTGGGAAATTTTCGGAGGTCTTTGTGATAGATGTTTTATAATTAGACATAAAAGAGTTGAATTAAGTTATTGGTTTACTAGCTCACAAAGCTTACAAAAGTACACAAAACAGCAATCAACTGTAACTTTCAGAACACCCTTAATTATGCACACAATTACTAGTGTGTCACAGAAACGTTAATTAACTTTGACAACTAAAGCACAAAAATGTCTAATTTCTAGGAGCAATAGCTATTTTCCGCGTTTTTTATTTATTATTATTATTTTTTTTTTTTTTTTCGTTTTCATTGAGCCATGTACACCCGAGTAAGAAACAAGAAAGGAAAAAAAAATTAAAGCGAATAATAGGAGCTTGTCCTAGAACCTACATTTTATATATTCTCCGACTCCGCCGGAAATCGAACCCGGATCTCCTTAAGAGGGCGTAGTACATAATTCAACGCTAAAAGCATTAATGTAAAACAGTAGGTTTCTTGAAGCCAATTTGCGAAAATTAAACAATAGCAATCCTAGACAATAGTTTTAGCCAACGTTACAAACAAAATAATTTCCAGTGTTACGAACTTCTGTGGCACAATCTCTGACGCCGGAACCTCGTGCATTTAACTGCGGCGCAAGAGATCACGCTTAACATACGAGCCATTCTGGATAAACATTTACTCATAAAGTTGGTAAATACCATTATCAAGAATTGTCATTGAGTATTTCATCCATATTGGCTTCGAAAAAAAGCGTAGAAATCAATTGATGTTTTCAGCGTTTATTTATCTACCACGCACTCTTAATGGGAAGCCAGTCGTTTATCAACGGCGACAACCGCGGCCCCTATAGGTAAGTGGAAAGAGAGCGTGACGGAACTGGACAGTGCCGCCTTTGTGACAACAAGTAGCACTTCATCTTCTATCAGAGTGGGTTGAAACCCCTTCTCTCTATATACTTTCCTAATGTGGAAAGCAGTGAGGGACTCCTCGTCATGCTGTGGCTGAAGAATGATTCGGCTCTGCACTTCCGAGTGTCGTAAGCGTCAATGAATTTTTTTTTTGTGATGGTGTCGAACTTCGTCCAGCCCCAGGTGATGTCATAACGACGCATTACATGCCATCAAGCACTTGCTTTATCCTGCAGTTGGTTTTTGACTAATTGTGGCCATTCAGTAGGACTAAATCCATACCACTGAAGTCACGTAGTACAAAGAAGTCCCTGGAGTTTTCATGACCAAACACAGCACATTAAGTTTTACCGGTTATGGGGGTACACACTGGAAAGGTATTTGGTGAAGTTAACTGAACCATCAACAGTGTAGAATGTTGTCTGGACATAGCGAATCACATCGAAACTGGTCAGTGGTGCAGAGTCACAGAATAAATAAGTATTAACAGAAGCGACAAGGAAAGCTTTTCTGTTGTTATCCTACAAGATCCCGAGACGTACAAGAATATGAACAATATCACGTGGACTAGATACATTGATTTATATAACCACTTCGTGTTTGAAATACTGTAATTAGTAAGTATTTTAACTAAATATTTAAAAATAATAAACATGACGATTCGAGGCTCAGCCTCAGATTATATCTAACCCTATTAGAAGCAACATAATTGAACATTTTTAACCATTGTTATTGTACCAGCTCTTGGAACGTACAGGAAGGTAAACAAACCCGTGTGGAATTTGAGACATTGGTTTAAACAACCGCTTGCATTTCAAGAAATGCTGTAATTTGATTGTATTTCGTTTTCGTATTTAGAAATGGTAAATGTGACGTTACTTATGTGTTAGTTTCCTCGCATATATTAAATTAGGTCCTACTAAACTGTAGTCTAACGAACCAAACTTTTACGAACTCCGACACCACGACAATCCAAAGAGAAATCGAGTACGATAAAAATCACGTCTTGTCCGCTTCTGGTACTACTTATTTATTCTATGGCAGTGTTGTCCTGCGCACCGCTCCATTTGCTTTAAAATTACTAGTAGGTGCTGTGAAGTGGTACCCACAACTGCACGGCCTGAAGTTGCATATAGGTGCAGTCCTGTGACAGCCAGGCGCTGTGACAGTGGACAGATTGTCGGTCTGATCACACACCCAATAAAGTCGCCACATCACCACTCGTTGACAGACACAGCTGTGGTTCACAGGGCGCTTGGCGTGAGTCATAATGTTTCTCACATTTCACTGCCTCAGGCAGGGAATACTGCTGGCAGACACTATTACCTGCACGCACTCTGAGTTACACAGCTATCATTTTATCTGCGCATGCGTCACCGTGCTTGGTCCAAAAACGGAAACAGGAAACTTACGTTCAGGACGTTTAGGCATAGGGAATTCCGTACGTTAAATTTTTACGGAATTCTTATATCGCGAGGAAGGTAACGTTAAGGGAGTAATGTTTCAAGGGCGCTTTGATTGTACTTATCCAGCCGCGTTCAAGAACTTAGGCATGGAATAGGATACACGTATAGATTGTAGACATTGCTGAAAGAAGAACCCTTGTGTGGCACATTGGCGTAAAGCCTAAATTACACCAACGATAACATTGTTAATAACATGTGTTTTCAACAAAGTTATTAACATGTTGTAAAAATGTTTGAAAATGTTTGACATTATGTTATCAACATTGTTGCGAAGATCATGTTAATAACTTTGTTTATATTTATAAATAACGTCAATAACATTTGTTACCAACATTTTGTTGGAAACATTTGCTAGCAAAAAAAGATGCGTATTTTAGAAACATGTTAGTAACTTCACCAAAACAGTTGATAACTTTACTTTCCCGACCCATTCTATGGCGGTCTAGATCAAAGGATCTTGTTAACAAATGTTGCTAGCAATGTTATCAGCAATGTTGTAGGCATTATTGTCATCAACATTGTTATTAACTTCCGTTCATCATTCTTACAACTTTGTCGGTAACATTGGTGTTTTCAGCAATGTTGATAACACATTTGCTATCAACATTTCTATAAAATAGTGTACCGTAGCTTACAATTTGTTGATAACATTTTGTTATTAACATTGTTACTGTTATTTTTTCGGTGTAAACTGGCCTCATAGAGCAAAATGAGTTATAGAACAGAATACTCTCATGTTGGACTGTTGGGCACTGTTTGTAGTGCCTCTACCAAGCTATCAACTATCTCTATAAGGGAGGGTATTTTATAACACTTATGATCACTATTAAGGGCGCACGCGTTCCAGAGTTTTTTGTGACTGGTGACAATAACTCAAATATTTTATTAACCAAAAGCTTTGAAATCACTTGAGTCAATGTGCAATCACATGATGCACAATGCTGTGGATGCGTTTTTAAAAATAATGTACCATTCATCAGCAAAAAAAAAATATTTTGCTTTATTTTTGCTTATTTTCACGACAAAAACGTGGCAATTTGGGTGATGAACTCTAAAAAAAACCGTTCAGTATATTTCTACAAAAAAAATTCAGCTACAAATAATAACATAAAGGTGTCAAAACTGTGGAGCGAAATGTTGATATGAGTATTAGGTAGCAATAAAAAATAATATTTCCGAAATCACTGCATAACTCGGTAACAAGGCCTTTAAGACCACAGTTGCCATTTCGATTAGTTTGTACCAAGTGCTTAACATTATCGATTCTTTCATCGATAGAGTGAATGACATTTCTGTCGACTCTGTTTATCAAATATCATATTAAAAACATTCCTGAAAACGTTTGCTAATGAGATTATGTGTAACTTGAAAATATTTACATAAGTAATACACAGTTTATCAAATGCAAAGAAATGTACACTACGTCTGTATTTGAATAAATAAATAAATTTAACTATATGAAGTATAACGTGTTAGCTCTGTTTTGGACTCTAGCTATTATTGTAGGGATGACGTAGCACACACAGATATATACACACACATATATATAGTAAACATTAACCTAATAACGAAGTAAACATAGAAAAGTCATTTGAATTAATCCTTTCAAATCAAGCATTGTTCGAACGTCTGCATGAACTAAGAACCAATGTTTTCCACTTTTTCATACACAAGCTGATACACAGCATAGACAGTATAATATCACCAACCATATATCTAGCTATGATAAGTCATCACCAAAAAACAAACCTAAATGAACCATTTAAAGACACTTGACCCAGTTTTCCAAAAATATATTCGCAAAAACACTTCAAACCCATTACAATATAACCTCAAAACCGTAACAGCCTATATAACCTCTGAATCTGCTCGACGAAAAATGGTGATCGACTATATTCAAATTGTTCCAAAATTATTAGTACAGTTGGTGCTGTTGCTGCCCCCATACAAGCGGGTGCTGAAGCTAGCAGTTCCCAACCTCGTCTATTTCAGTTTCCTGCGCCTGACTATCCTTAATGCAGGAAATGCACACACGGTTAGAGAAGAGGGAATCTTGGCAATTATCCAACTTGACTTTGCACTAGGCTGGTGAAATAGAACAGTTCAAGGTTATGTGCGTAAAGGGAACAAAAATTGTTGCGAAATTTGGAAAGCCTTCCTCGAACCCACATCAGGGTTTTTAGTCATGGCACGAGGTAAACGAGTTGACGCATTGCCTCTAATAGAGAAGTTTGTAATTTTGACGTACGATAGGACATGTCAGCTGAAAGAGGTCAATGACTGCAGCAGAAGTCTTCATAAAGAAATGAAGGCAGTAAGAATTAATTACTCATTCGTTACGCGTGATCTCTTGCGCCGCAGTTAAGTGCACGAGGTTCCGGAGTCAGAGATTGTACCTCAGAAGTTCGTAACACTGGAACAATTTTGTTTAAAACGTTGGCTAAAATCATTCTCAAGAATTGCTGCTTTTTGACATTCGCAAATTGGTTTTAAAGAAACCTACTGTTATTTTTTATATTGATGCTTTTAGCGTTGAGATATGTACCGCTCCATCTTAACATTCCTTTATAGACATGAGTTTTAGTTTTTCGTTACACAAACACCACTTACTTGTACCAAAACTTGTTTTACAGGTTTTCAATTCAATACGATAGTAACTTTGAAAAAAATTGATAACTTCTAAACGACTGTTTTAAAAACATTTTACACCTGCTTCCTCCGTCAATAATAAATGTTTTGTTTCCAGGATATGTTCTTGGACGCGCGCACAATTTACTAAAGTTTTTTTAGTTATTTGACTATTTTTTTCGGGTATCCCGTTCTTCTCTTCTAATCCATTTTGCCTTCCCCCTGCTTCGGAAAAATTATTTTTTTTTTCCGCAGAAACTTGTATGGTGCACTCATAACTCACGAAAGTATATTTGTTCATTAAATTTTTTGGGTATTCAGTCATGTCCTTGTACCTTGTTTTGCCTTCTCCGTCTAATTTATTTACTAATGTTTTGCACAAATCTTTGTGGATGCACGCTAAAGTTACCAAAATGTAGTTCATGTATAACATATTCAGTAACTGGGTACGCAGAGGTTGTTGTGTTAAGATATATTTGCAGAACGTTAACTTCTCTTCGTATTTACGTACGCATCACTCTAAAGCAAAAAATATCTCAGTATCTGAACTGGTTAGTTAGATATAATACGGAAAATAAAAACAAACAAACTTAACGACTTTTCACCCTTTAGTGATCGAATTTCGCTTAATCTTACCATCACGTAGTAAATTTGTATACCTAATCAAGATGAAAATAACGACAATTCATTTAAAAACATATTTTATTCTTTCATAGCCCTAAGAGTTCAGATTTACAATAGATCTGAAATCGGTTTACGTGCAGTTACGTATTCATCATAATGCGAAAAGCAACTCTCACTCAAGGATTCATCTTAAAGACATTTAATTGTATTTTAATTTAACACCTTAGGGTTCCAATTTCTATTAAATAAACAAGTGGTTAAGACTGATTTAAGGGTTTCACATTTAAGTGGAAACCGAGACGATATCCCGTTGAGTTCAAGATACGCTGACAATAATTTGAAACCACCTTTCATCCCGTTCAATCACTTTTCGCCGTCTTAGAAGTAAAACTCAACGAAAATCGTGTCGTTATATTAAAGTTCAGAGGGATACAACGTTATGTAACATCTGATATGCCTAAAACCAATCATGTTTAATATTTTTTGCAATTTGTATCCTTAACATGGACCATATCTGCGAAACGTTAGACATATGTGCACATTGATTAATACCAGATATGTGGGAAATTTTATTATCAATAACTTTCATAAACGCATTTTGTCACACAAGCAATATTTTCATATAAGAACTCCAAAAACCATTTGTTACCAGTATTTAGGGGGGTTGTCTGTTCTTACCAGAAAGGATACTGAGTGACACCGCATATAATTAATTCAAAGTGTTCCAGTTACCTTCACTGCCAAATGGCTTGCTTTTATCACATAGTTCAAGGTTAACTATATTAACGCGCGCATTATGTTCGGTAACAATTATAATGGGAGTTTTACAATACCAATGTCTATTGGTTGAAAAGGGAAAGGAAATTTTCGCGAATTCAATGACACGCATTTTAGATTCCACTTTCCTATGCATATTTCAAGCGCCTTCTTGTCTTTCAATGTTCTTTGTTCCAGTGAGTAGCATTTAATGGACAAATGATCGTGACGTCCATATAACAGGGCAGTGGATTATAACACGAATGACAGTATCTAAGTGGGTATCGCTGGTGAGGGGCAAAATGATGAATGAAGCAGCTCCCGAATGTGGGAAGGGTAAACAAGAGATCCCCGAGAAACCAGCCGAACCGCGGCATCGTTCGACAACATTCCTACGTGCAAGAATCCGGGGACCGACTCAGCCAGGACTCGAACCCGGGTCTCATTGGTGAGAGGAGAGTGCGCTAGCTACTGCGCAAACCGTGGCCCCTATAACACGGGAATATCCTGAAATCGTGAAGGGGTGATTGAAGGAGGGGGAGGGAGGGTTGCTACCGGGTTGAAGGGGGCCTCCCCCCCCCCTCCCACAAATCGTGTTCAACATTATGTAGACAAAGTATGTCCAGTCGCTTCAAGGAAACTGGAGTTTAATTCTTTAATGATACAAGCACATTTATTGTGTAGGCCCTACTACTTGATTTGTGCTATTTTTTATGTTCTATAAAAAATCACTAATCATGTCTTTAAATCGGCCACTGAAATCGTGAACTGTTTATTTTCTTATAATTAATATTATGATCCACATGAATTTTCGGTATTTACCTTTAAATGTTTACCTATAGGCTAACTTATGTAGATTTATAGACAAACATTGTTTTACTGCGAATAAGTAGGAAGTGAAAAAATAGACAAAATTTTGAAACATTTAATCTTCATCACATTAAGAAAATATTTAGGCCTATATTAAAATTCTGTATTGTTTTTTGTCAGAAATTTAACAATTGAGAAGTGTTTGTGGGAAACGATATAAGCGCCAAATAGTAAGTATTTCAGGAAATTAAAAAAGAAAACAAAAGCCTGTCACAAATAATTTTATAATTGGAATGCTGCGTTACATTTATTTACAGGATTGTATGAGTAAAAGAACTGTTACAGAACATATTTAGAAAATATTACTTCAAACGACACTTGTATCATTCTCCATGTCAACAGTAATGGAGTCACACCACGTGCATTCTACGGACGTTTGTTTCAGATGAACAATGCATTATTGACGCTTATATAACGTCCTACGGTATTAGAAACAGAGCATATAATTCTTTCAATAGAAAACCTCGAACTGTGATTTTGTGGCACTTATATCGTTTTCCACAAACACTTCTCAATTATTGGGGCATACAGTTGAAACTTTTTTTTTATGTATTGTTCTTTGCTATCCTTGGTACTTGCAATAGCGGTCAGAACTGCGACCCTGCGACTTCTGGTCGTGGGAAAGTCATTGTTGGAAGGTGTTTCGCCAATATCTGGTTCGCTCGTGTCCTCTGCCTCGTCGTAGATTGTAGCGGCCCCAATCACTTCATCCACATCGCCATGATGATGCCCGACATGCGGCAGAGTCTCGGGGCCCTGGGCAGCGGTGTCTATACCCGCCGTACGGTAATTTGATACTTTTTTAAAGCCCTGTTTTTAGCTTGGATATGTTTTCACACCAACTATGTATCCTTCCGCCAAACGTCAACAATAACATTGCCAGGCTGACGGCTGCACTGCAAGCCGACGTAGATTGTCCATCCGCCGCCACTAACTATGTCGCCTCTAAAATATTGTAGTATGCTAAATGTAAATATAAATTTTATTTCATTTCCTCAAAACAACACATTATGTAGGCCCTATATATTCCATTAAACGATTTTCAATATTTTTCCCCTGTTTGTAATATACAGAAGATCTATTTCTACGACATCAATGCCAACCCAACCATCCTCCAACTATCGTGTAACAGACGTGTTTAATTTAACTAACTTTTAAAATAATTATTACGAGCTATTTTCACACCCGCGGAATCGTAACAATAAAAAATTAATTTATTTATCTCACCGTATTGCTTATACATTTGCTTACATAGTTGTGTGGTAATAACGAAAGTATTCCCAGTGTTTTATTTTTCAACGGTTAGATTCCAAAAGCATCAACTTACCGTACGACGGGTATACCTAGTGGCTCGACGTCCCTCCGGGCGACATAATCAGATATTGTACCAGACCTCCTTGCCGTACCTGCGACATCGTACAGTGGTCTTGTAAACAATAACTCCAAATAAGGCGATCCGGTCTCGATTCCAAGCGGAGCCCCGAGTTTTCATCGTTAGCAGGTTTTCTCGTAGGTATCCCGTTCCCCCAGCACGGCTCTGTGCTGACGTTAAAAAAAATAGTTTGGCTACAAAAGTAACGAGTAGTTATCTATTGAGAAGAGTTAAAGCAAACGGGTTTTAATTCAAGAATTTTTACTCCGTTTGCTTTTATTTAATTTAACACTTTTCATTCCAGCCCGTGCTGGAAGGGGTTATAAAAATTTCAGATATAGCCCATAATAGAAACATTTACTTATTTTTTCACCTTAGCTGAAATAAATTTCAAATTTTTATAGTAACCTACTCAAATTGGATTATTTATTTAAGCCTGTCAGATAACTTAGGTAATGCAATTTCTTAACTATGCAGTAATCGAACGTATTCATTCTAGTTATTTTTTATTATATCGGTCTATCTGCATAACAATGTGTCAATAAAATATTATTTTAAAAAAAGGCGTTGAGAAATACTCACAGGATGTTTGAAAATTATGGACACATATAAAGGGGTAATTTCTAATGAAACAGATTGTATAATGAAACTTATTGTATTATGGTAATACTACGGGAGGTCCGCATCTTTGAAAATGAAGAAAATTAAGTGTTCATGTTTTATTTTTGTAAAAAACTGAAACATCTTAATAATAACAATTATGTCTTCTACGTTTTAAGATACTCTCCCAAAAACATCCATCCATCATAAAAATAATAGGGGTTGCTATCCTTCTAATATCTAAAATTTCTTTGACACATGATTTTTAGAGACTTTTATGTTATCTTTTTGAAGAAGAGG